>JAYMSP010000253.1:0-63804 GCA_036897095.1 Plantago elongata | reverse complement strand
TTGGGCTGTGATTGGGAATGTGATATATTGGAACCTCCTTCTGTATACTTCAGATTGTATTGTCATTTTATCAACCAACATAGTTCATGTAATCTGTATGTTGTGGACTCAGTGGCTGTGAAATGTGATTTTGCTTGTGTCTGCATTTGATTGGTTTGTATTTGTAATGTTCTATTTTCAATTTTCATCATATGTAACATCAAGTTCCTAAGTTTTCATGCAACTCTATGTGATTGGAAAATCTGGTTAACATGTACTTTCGTGACTGTGGTTTGTGCTTTATTATGCAATTATCTGGAAACCTTAGTTCTTTATGTTGAGACATTTACTGTATTTTAGCATTTAAGTGGCCAGTTGTGTGACAACGAAGTGCAGCTCAATTGCTAAGATGCTTCAACTCCAGCCAAGAGTTCGGGAGTTACCCTTTTGTCATTTCAAAAAAAAAACTGGCCACTTGTTTTTTTTCCCCCTAACATGTTAGTCGGTGTGATTTTTACTATGCTTGTAACTTCGTATCTAATTGGTTTGCATATATCTGTGGAGTGTGAATGTGTGATTGTTCTTGTGGAGTGCGTATGTGCTTGTGTAACTCTGCCTGCATGGTGCGCAGCTAGTTCCAAGCCTGGAAAAAGGAGGATCATGAGATATTCTCCAACATTGTGCACCTCAGTTCCCTTTGTAATTAGAGTGGAGATGTCCAGAAATAGCTATAGTGTATTTAAGATTTTTGCCTACTTCGAGAGGAGAGGTGGTTGACATAAATACGAAAATAATATCAATATACACAATGAGTCATTGTAATACTTGCACCAAGATTATTTAAGGAGAGAATAATTAGCAGAGTTATATAATATAGCAGGTAGATAATTATTATTTAGATTCTAAACAATTAATTGAGTAGAGACGGTTAGTCAGTTATTGTGGCCGAAGTTGTGTACTACAATTCTCTCATTGTTTAGTGGATTCCTGGTTTGGTAATGCCTCCATACGTAGTCAAAGTTATTGACGAACTGGGTAACCAATTTCTTGTCGTCTTTCTCGTTCCTGATTTTCTTATTCTATCCGTTATCCCCATCGTATTACAATTTATTTCCTAACACCTTGCTTATCACCAAGTCTACATTACAGTTTATTAGTGTTAGTAAATACCCATAGAATAATAAATATATGAAAGACTTATTAATTTGAACAATAAAAAACTCAATCGTGCTGAAAAAAAATGAAATGTTCATACCCGGTTTGTCGAAATATCATCAGCTAAAATATCCAAGTACTATCCCATACGTGTACGGGTCTGGACATACTATCAGATTGAAGTAACATTAAGTTTTCTCTATATTTCCTAAATTTTCAGTACTTTTTGGACTTACGGACTAGTGATATTCTCAGCTTGAAGTTTTATTTATACGAGTTGGAAGAAGATTCTGAAAAAGAGAAATATATCAAAATTTGGGGGAAATAGGCAATCGCTCGCTATAAAGTACAAGAATATGGATACATTCTCTCTAAAGTACTATAAGAATTATATAACATACATACATACACGAGACTCATGTTTAATACAAATGATTCTAAACAAAGTTTTAAAAAAAAGTAAATATGTAACAAGAAATGGAAGAAAAAAATCAAATGAAAAGGATCATTTTTTAAAGCACATCCTGAGCTCAAAAATGAGGGTGATGACGAAGAAGATGACTAGAGCAATAGCAAAACCCGCATTCCATGATGAACCAGGATCGCCTAAGCGAATCCCGTAGAATACATTAATCGCGGCCAAAACCAGTAGCAGCCTTCCAACTCCGAAATGATACCAGTTCCAATATTTTCGCACTTTTGCTTCCTTGTTCGGTCTGATCAAGAACGCCATAACCTGCACATACACATTCAGAACCATGATTCATACATATATATATATATATATATATATGCAAGCTTATACCAAGTGAATGGAACAATTGATTATGTCGCGTTAATTTAATGATAATGTAACTAACCTGGAGGCAGCCAAGTACGAGAACCAAGATGCCAAGAGCTTTATGTGTATTGACAGAGAGGCTGAGACGATTTTCCAAGACAAGCCCACATATTACGCCACTGACGCCCAATATGAACCCAGACAACTGGATAATTGCGTGCACGTAAAACCACCATGGATCGAACCGCTTTGCGTAACGGGCCACCATTGCCCCTATCGTCAATAGGATGACCCAACCGATCATGTTCAACAACCCATGCGTTCTACGGAGACTCGCTTCTGGTCTTCCTTGAGTAGTTTCAAATTGACCTATTTTGAATCATGAATTATAAGTCCTATGTGTGTAATAATAGATATGTGTTTCAATCTTTGTTCATGGTAAAGATTTGTGTCGGTTTGACATAGAATCTCAGTTTAGTTCAATTATATTTTTATGTAAAGAGTTGATTACACAAAATTAGAGTTAAAGCTGCATTGTTTGTATAGTTGAAATCGTCTCTCTTTAACGTTTACTTCAATGGAAAATAAGAATAAATGATATATTTTCACCAGTAAAATTTGACTCAGTTATGAATTCATCCCTAGAATTAGAATTTGGTTTTTCATGTCGTCCAAGAAAATTTAACTTAGATCAAGTAGAAGGTGAAGGTACATATTACATTCAAATTTATAATTGTTTTTTTTATTATGATGTTGTTTCAAATGTTTTGTACCGCATGCTTATGCCTTCAAATTGCCCACATAGATCTTCTATGGTGACCTTTTCTTTTTTCTTTGTGAATTTAAAGCTTTTGAGGATAACTTTATATATTGCAATAAATACAATTAGATAGGAAATGAAAAGAAACCATAAAATAAATTGAAATTTTGTGTATTCAAAATTTTGAACAAATTCTAAGTTTATGGTTCATATGATTTTGGAATATATAAATTCTAGTGTTGATATATGAAATTAACCTAAAAGTACAACTAATTACTCCATCTACAAATTAAAGTTGGATTCTATTTGTTATACTGTCAAAGTAATCTTCTATCCAATTAAATCGAATATTTTATATATAAAAATTTAATTTCAATTAAAATACATCAACCATTCTATACCAATGAGTATCTTGAGGACTGTATAATCAGAAATGAGCTACCATTTGTACCACTTGGACCATTTCAAACTTACAAAATCTTACTTGCAAGCCAAATGGCCAAATTGATGGCTACCGATAGATATTTGCGCAAGTTGATATGAAACTTTTATATCTCAGAGATCCATTTGATTAATAAATCATCCAGCCAAAAGTAAACATATAATGCATAGATTAGGTTTATCACAAACCTATTCACTCTATTAGTTTAATTTTATAATACACTTATAATCCAGTTATATTGATTTATGAGTGGGTAAACTAGTTAATTTATAAATAAAATAATACTATAAATTTATAAGAATGTACTTAATATAAAAAAAAGTGTTAATAAGCAGGGCCGGCTTTGATCCTTTGCAGGGAGGACTCCCGCATATGACCCCTGTATTTATGGGGTTTCAAATATCTTTTTATTTTCTATATATCTGAATATATTAAATATTGTGCTAGTAGTATACCATAGAAATATATTGCTATATAATCCAGTGTTCCAGCAGCAAGCATGTATTATGTGACCACAAGAGGTCATTGGTACAAATTCTTGCATCCACATTAATTATATTTAACCCTTCTTTTAAAAAAAAATTCCTTCATAATTCTTCACTAATTTTTTTTCTTCTTATTTCCCCCTTTTGTCAATTTTTTTCCTTCGTCGTACTTTCAACAACTTCAATTTTTTCTTAATTTTTTAAATTTCATTTACTCTTTATTAACATTTTCTTCTTCGTAATTCTTTAAATGTTTTATATTCTCTTTTGTTAATAATTTTTTATCTTCTTGGTTCTTTCAAAAATTTAAATTTTCTTCTTAATTATTTAAATTTTCTTATTTTCCTGTTTTAGTCTACACGGATTGTCATTTTTAAGTTATATATAAAGTTAAATTTAAAATTTATTTCTAAAAATTTGAAATTATACTTACCTGTTTAATATAAATTTCAAATATTTAATCTTAATATCATTAAAATTGATGTAAAATTGAAAGTAACACCCAATTTGACAATAAAGATATTAAAGTATATTAAATAACTCATTGACGTAAAACTTTAAGGGCTTCGATCAATTCATGTGGTGTATTTTTTTTCTTTTGCTTATGTTGAATATTTTGTTTTATTATTTTTATTTATTTATCTTTAGGACCTTCATTAAAATTTCACACAGAATCATCTAAATTTTTGAGCCGGTCCTGTTAATAAAGTGTCATAAAATGATCTTTGCGATATTAATTTAATTTCGATGTAATTGTTAAAAAATGGTCGTTGTTTATAGGTATATAAACAATTTATCACGAGTACCCTTTTGAACAATCAATTTGATTTGGTAATAAGCTGCAACAACTCCATGGATTTTTTATACATTGAATCCGTCATGCAATATGTTTCTATCGCAAGTGTTAGGTGAAAACACCTAACTCCTATGTAACATTACTACTCAACAAAATTAATTAACAATTCCGCTCATTCATCTTTGATATCCTTAATCATGGATCGATGACTTTTTCGTAAAATATCAAATGCAAAAAACTATTGGAATTAATAACATCATGACTCTACTATATTATACTATTTAATTTGAACAGCTTCTCCATAACGAATGAAGTATATAATAATATACGTAATGTGTCTGGCTCTATGTAACCATAATTTGTGAAGAAGAATTTAATTAATATTTATGTGAAATCATCCCCATTATAATTTAATTTATTCATTGTTTGTTTCAACTGCATAGCCACTTCTACATTACGTTAATATTATACGATATCTATTATTTCCAGTGATAAAAGGTTAATGTAATACAATTATTTTTGAAAAAATAAAGTGCCTAAGTTGTCATGTTCAAATAACCATTCATTAATTATCATCCTATAATAATTATAATTATATGTAGTGATATCTTGATTATGGACCCAACGTGTTAATGTCAAAAGTTTCATCCTAGCCACAACTTGTCCTGATCATGACATCAACTCACACCGAATCCAACTAAAACTTATTCCAAATTACTCAATCATCTTTCTGGTTTCACTAAAGATTAATTCTAAAAACTGTACTAACCTGTAACGAAATTGAGTCTGGTCGCGAGCATGTCTTCATGTTGAGTGAGTCGATAATCAGGCGCCGGACCTGGTATAAACCCGGAGGGTCCAACCGAGTATATCAGCCGTGTGCTTGGCGTATCACTCACCAACCGAAAAACCATGTAAATCCGGCTGGACTGGATATACATGCTCGAATTCGCAATGTTTAAGCCCTGCTCCTCTGCCTGGACTACGACTTCACTGGGACTTTCGCCTCCCAAGTAATACTTGCGAATGGTGCCCATACCGTTCGAAAACCAACCCACCATGGCTGTTGACCTCACCATCCTCCCGTTCGGGGAGAATCCCATCCCTACATACACGTTCGTGTTTGGAGCTGATAGTACAAAGTTCCACACATTTGGTCCTCCTTGTGCATACTGCAACAAAGTACGTATTGACTTATGAGTGATGGCAAAATGCGCGATTTTAAAAGAAAAAGGTATTGGAGGATTAATAACTTACCCTGAGAACATAGTTTTGACCGGGCCATACGACAACACAACCGAGATTACTTGTTGGAAAAGGGATTGGGGAAGTACTTGAAACGATTAGAGCAGAATCGCATGAATCTTGTGATTGTGCATTAATTATTAGAATGACATGTAAGAAGCAAAATAGAATGAGATTAATGTTCTTGGGAGATGGCTTCATTCTTCCGAGAGATGTAGAGAGATGAAAGAAAATGAGAGAAGACACAATTAATGGTAGTATATATATGACATAGGTTTCTTGAAAAGAAACTAGTTGACTAAGTATTGGTATGTGATTATGATATTTTGTGGACTAAGAAAAGTCTGTAATTATAACCTTGCCACATGATGATTAATATAAAGTATGGATTTGATTCCTGTATTGCAGCTAAGATGTCCAAGTCTGACTGACCCCTATTGTTTTTCTTTGCTGAATGATCATTGAGTTGGTGCTTGGTTTCTTATTAGTCTATAATGATGTGCAAAATTGCAACTCTGTTTGGAGACATTGTCTTTATACATAGATTATGTAGGTTAATGATAGTTATAGCAATGACAGCGAAAGAGGAATGTCAGGCGAATGGCCGGCTCATATGGAACCGGAGGGTTCTGAGAAACGGCAGATACCTTAATGCTTGGAACTTAGAAGACCAGACCAAACTGTAATATGCGTATAAGTTTAATCAGCTTATATGCCAAGGAGTTTTTAAGAGGCAAGATTAATGTCACGGTCCATCTACTTGTACAGTCCAAGTCCATGGAGGAATTATCTAGAGGAATCATGAGTATCATTTAAATTGTAGAGAATTGGTACTTATAATTAGTAGATAGATCTAGAAGTAGATCATTCCAGATAGCTCTCCACTCTTTCTTAAAGGAGGTGAAATCATGTATAAATAAACCTTTGTCCTCACCATTTTGATCAATCAATCATTCTTGCAAAAAAATCAAGCTCTTTATTACTCTCTTCATACACACATATTACGCACTCTAATATAAGGCTTCCTAGCTAGTCTCGAGGCGAACTAGTCTAGTGCCGTATGGGTCGAGCCTTTCACACATTTTAGAGTTTCATCCCGTGACACTAAGCTTTGTTTCTAGCTGCAAATAGAGAGTTTGCTGGAAACCATCACATTATTAACATGGTTCTATTGATTTTCACTGGGGTATTTTGTCATGGGTTTTCAGATGGCAATTTTTGTATGAACCATAGAATCAAGTTTCTTTAGTAAACTTTCATGTCTACTAATGTTGTTCAAAATAGGTTGCATTATATATGGTCCTAATTCCTGTGTTTTTCCAACCTAGTTTTCCCTTGAGGGTTTCATCTTAAATTAGTGGTACTTGAATGTCGTACATGTCCATGTAATTCACAACAAGAACTAGCCAGTTATTTAGAAAAGAAAATAGTAGTATTATGAATGATGTACTATTAAGGAACAAAATAATATTTGAACCGAAATTGTGCTTCACGGACTTCTATTAACTTTCCCCCAAACGTTATTTACAAAAACTAATGGTAACCCGGTTCTAAGCTGCTAACACTAAACTGCAACCATAGGCTACATATACTATTTTCTAACATGGGACTTAATCGAACCAGGACCGAGGAAAATCGACCAAACAATCTGACATAAGTAGGAAAAAGAAAAATATGAAAACAATCCCTATAACTGGTAAAATCCCATCACTAGCCACTTTATTTTGTTTGATACTACTAAGTAATTTGGTACATCTCGCCCTTACGAGTAAGGGCCTTAAGTGTTCTTCAAGGACGTTTGGGGAAGGATTTGCCGTGCAAGGTCTTCGTTCAGCTTGACAGGAAGTGGTGGCATTGCCTTCATTATTTCCGGAGTATCAGCAAAGCTGCAATTCAGATAAATTAGGAAGCAGAATAAGAAACGGAGAATTACAGGAATATTACACGATTTCTCCAAGTTCGACCAACTTTAAATTTCAAAAAGTAGTAATTTGTAGTAAACATACTCATTTAAGATCTGAAGAATATTGTTCCGGGCTTGGCAAAAGAGATTGAGGTTCTCATGTACCTACATACAGATAAAAAGAATGATTAATGTCATAACCACCAATAACTGTTAATGGTTGAAGAATGTGCTATATAGCACAAAACAGAACCAAGAAATGGCAGGCAAATTGATTCATACAACTGATATTTGGTACAGACGTATCAACAGTACAAAGTAATAAGATTAGTTTAGACTTTAGGTGACCTGTAACTACTATTATAGTTGCAAGCAGTATAGCCAATTATTAACATAACTAGGATTCAAAACTAACCATTGATACAAAGGATACTGATCATGCAAAATCAACATAGAAACCAATATTAGTTCATACTCAAGTAAAATTTGTGAAGCAGGCTAGCCTGCAATATAACATTTACAAGTTGCTATCCCCAACTAAAAGCAAATCAAACTAGAACCCGGTATGTTGTGCATATATACATACTTCTTTTGCGAACCTAGGAGATAATACAGGAAATGGATGTACCTTATAAGATGAAAAGTTGGCAGAAATCTGATCCAAAGCCAGAGCACTCTGCTCAAGCAGCTGTCCAGCAACTCCACCAATAGCTGTAATCAAAATATAGTTTCTTAATCAAAAGTTCAGTTACAACTTTCAAGGAGCCGTAGAAATTGAAGCAAGCATGGGGAAAAACTCGCAATTACAAGGAGCTGTAGAAAGTGAACAGGAAATCACATATAAGCTCGCATATGAAGTGGGGATCACAACTTCTTTAGTACAAAGGTGAAACACCATATAGGGCTTGGCTAATTATAGTACCACATAGCATTGTACTATTCATGGTACACTATTAAAAATCTGACACATGGCATAATTATACAATAAAAAATTAATTTATAAATAATTATATAATTTATATAATTCTTTAAACTAAAATTTACAAAATACAATACTAAATATACACTTTACACAATCGAACCCTAAATATTTTACTTTTCAAAATTCACCACCACCTTCCATCACCAAGGCAACAACCTACACCCCCACCACCTCCTTCATCATCAAAAAATGCCATGGCAACCGGAGCTCCGGTCCCAGGAGTTTCTTCTGAATTTTTTATTTTTTTTTGGGAAAAGAATTCCCATGGAAGCTCGAACTCCATGGAAGCTAGCTCGCACGAACCAGATCTGGAAACTTCAAGACCTGGTTCGTCTCTAGCACTTCCATGGATTTCGTCCATGGAAGCTGCGAATTTCTTTCTTCCATGGAAGCAGCTATGAGTACAATGGAAGTTAACGAATCCTCTAGATTAGGGTAATTCGGAACAGTCCCTTTGGTGCCTCGAATTGCTTTCTACAATGGAAGATATGAATTGCTTTCGTCCATGGCTGGAAGATGGGTTGCCTCCATGGCTTCCAGATCCGATCCGGGAGCTCAAACCCACATACAAAATCTGGACAAGAAGACAATTCCATGATTTCCAAAATTGCTTCTATTTATGTCACCTCTAAAAGCTCCCTTCCATTGCTGGCTGGAAGCTCATTAGCTTCAGCCGTGGAACTTAGCCGGAGCTCCGCTTATGTCGACCGGAGCTCCGGTCAAATATGTCTTTACTTGAACTTTTTGTTTACAAAGATGAAGGGGTTTTTGTGAAATTTTGATTAATAGAGGGTTGATTTTAGATTATGTTTTGGAATATTTTGTTAAGTCTAAAATATAAGGGGATGTGTAATTAATTTAATCATATTAATAATTTATTATAATGCTACGTTGCACAACTTATTATGCGACGAGGCATCACATTAATAATAATTGAATGGTGGAGATCAAATCTAAAATCTATTTAACGGTTTAGATCGTAGTACTATCGTTAGTACAATGCGACGGTACTATTCTTAGCTATGCCCTAATTTTATAGTTTCAAATTTCAATAACATATCACAGAACTAATATAGAGTTGAGATTATGCATGAGTCTCTCCAAGGGACACCGTACGTGGTAACAGACCTGGGTTTGATATGGGAGGGAGTAATTCAAACCATGCCACAAGTCGCAACCACTACCCAAACAAGTATGGGGGTGTGTGAGTTTGCTTTTCGAAAAAGAACTATGATTTAGTATCTGAGAACTGTAAATCAGCACAGCCAACAATTAGTTTAAGTAATAATGCTAGGAAGGGACAACAACAATTCGAAAGGTAAAAATAAAAAAAATCTCATGGTCTTTCTCTTACAAGAAAAGTGATAACTCGGGGGTTAACGACCCAAGCTGTTTGCGAGCTACTCGTGAGAAGGTTGGGTCAAAGCTCCGTTCAAGCTCAGTCAACGCAAGCTTGCTCACAATTCAGTTTTGAGCGAGTAAGGAGCACTAAAGTAAAAAGCTCGATTGTTCGAGAGCAGCTCTCGAGTATATTAAATAAATACATACATGTATATTTTATACTTATATACACTTTAATATAATATTTAAAACCATATAAAATAAATTTTCCTTGTGTGTAGATTATGCTAAAAAATGAAGTAGCACGTTCATATTTAAACTTGTTATCCATTTAGCATGTAGAACTATTAAATAGCAATATGAAGTTAAATAATTTTTAAAGATAATAATAATCAATTTAATTTAGTCATTCTTTAAAAGCTCGTGAGCAGGTTCAATGCTCACGAGCTCTTAACTTTGTAGCTTGACAAAGCTATGAGCCTATGAGCTCATGATCGACTTGTAGACACGAGCATGAGCTCGATGATTAAATGGAATCATTTACACTCCTAGAATAACAAAATAGTTGGTCTATGATGATGACTTGTTTCTGGAAAATAATAAAAAAGTAATAACTGAAGTGCCAAATTTAAGAATGAAATTACTACAGAAGGATTTCCTGTAGCAGATAAAGTAACAGTCTCGAGTTCAGCAAGGAGACAATGCCCTTTTCTTTTCACATGCAAGTGTTTTCAAATTCAGATTGCATCACATGGTCCCAATAAACATTATTTTCATGGCGATGCATATCAATACAAGAGAATGAACAGTTTACGAATAACAATCCCATTTGTCTGCACTGTTAGCATCTGCTAAACGTTCTTAATATAAATGATTAACACCTAATGTGCAGCATCATTACTTCATAATGTTCCATTCACAAAACAGTATATGCATGTTAACATATGTCGAAACCCATCACATTTATAAGGATATTTATGTGGCCTGTGGGTAACTAGAATAGGGCAACAGACAACTTGCATGCATACAGAGGCACAGTTGCATATGAAATTTTGGAAATGTAACAAAAAAGTAATGAACACAACAACACGTAGTTGCCTAAACAATTGTGTATAAGACGTGATCAACAAAATGGGACAAGAGAACCCAAAAAGAAGTGGTAATGACCTTTCCAGATAAAATAATGAGATGAGAAAAACTTACCCTGGTATGTGATTCCATCGTCAGTATCCATTGGCATCATGGACTGTTGAACATAGGTTGGGCCATTGGAGCGATTTGCAGCTTGAGAAGATTTTGGCACTGAATCTGAAACTTTTTCCTAATTTAAGAAGAAAAAAAGGAGGATGAATGTTTAGAGAATCTACACACTGAGATGAAGTCAGAGAACACAAGTGACTTAAATAAACTTCACTTCAAAGTAATAACATAGGACCAGATTAATCACATGAACTCTACTTCCCATACAAGTATATCATTAAAATCCCTTGTGCATTGTCTAGAACATTGAACATGCATTGCAAGGATAAAGCTTCCTTATTGACAAAAAGCAGATGCAAGAGCATAATAATTTGAAGCAAACTGCACATGAAAGACTTAAAGCATTCCCGGAGAAAGTGCATTTAGGCGGCAAATGAACACACTAGTACTCCAAGCTAATTATTAAGTGTATAATCCAAATTTTGATCAAAATTGTTTTCGTGCACTACAGATAGAAAAGGGATCCACTACATTGTCTAGAGCCAGTAAACTACATCAGCTTTAGACTTGTTTCAAGTACTAGATGTGTAGTCGGGAATCCCAAAATTGAGCTAATTGCAATCAAGGTCAAACAAACTGGTTTCTGCATATTCAGATTAGAGTTTGTTAAATAATTATATTCTTAATTTAATCTCAAACCATCAAAAGTTTTTCAACCCTGACCAACCTTAGAGGGTCTCAAATAAAACAAGGATAAAAGAATTCTTGTATGGATTAGTCGCATGTAGCGGACACCAGTGAGAAATCAAAAAAAAATCAGAAAATTCCTGTCACTCAAGCATGGGGAATGATAGTAATAAATATTTAGAATGAAGACTTATTTTAAACCAAAAATTGTAAAGTGAACTTCTTTGATGAGCTATACACTCATGGCTCAACAAGCATAAATTTATATTACAGGACACAAAATATATATAGCATGTAAATTCTATCTGAGCCAAGATTAATTTCCCACCATTTGGAATACTGGTCATTAATTCATTATACCTGTGAAATTATATCTTACTAGAATGCTAAATTTTCTTTTAAAAATATTATGTAGAATTATATGTCAAATTTAACTTCCCATCTAAGGTCCATGTAAATCAGATTTACCATTGCACTCACTCAAAAGGAGACATGCTTATCAAACACACATTGCCATATGAATTGTGCATGGAAAACATAATTGAAGGAGAAAACTGATTCATAGTTCAAGCATTAATACAGTACTGGAACAACGATAAAACAAAGAAACGTCTTCATGTCACTAGTTTTCCTAGAATCATTAGATAAATCAAGAGCCATTAAACATGTTTCTGACCCAACTTTTCCATGAATCAATGGAAGAATGATAGAGCAACAAACATTCTAAACACCTTTTTGTCTCTTTTCCTTGAATCATCTTTCCTTCTCTTGCCATTTTCCTTTTTCTGCAAGACAATGGACCATTCATGTCAGGTTTTCCAGAATAGCTTAAAATGATACATTAGTATGAATTCCATTATCCAGTACAGACAGTCTCACAACATTGTGCCCTGTAGTAAAGATGCCATTTCATTTAATCTGCCACTAACCTAATCTTCACTATATGCACAAGGAGGACAAACACAGGACTAGGAGGCATTTTATAAGTCAGCAGTCTCATTATAATTCAGCCAACAGATAGAAAGGTGTCTACATCATACACTCTTGATTCACATCAGCTCTCACAAAAGATAAATCAGTTTCAGAACTAAGAAGATTGTATGAAATTAAACACAAAATAATTAGGAGGGATTTTCCACTACAATAAATACTAAAGGGCCGGTCAGATCGGAAATTTTAGTGATTGTCTGTATTACATTTGATAGATTTGTTTGAGTCGGATTGAGATGCATTGTGGTGTGATTGTATGAGAGAGAAAGTATATTGTCGTAGGACGTAAAAGTAAGAGCTGTATGATGTTTTTATAGGCTTTGTAGGGTAGCAATTGTGTTTTTTGGGTTAAAATTTCGAGTAAAAAACAGATAAAAGTATAAAACAGTACAAGCAAAATGGTTGGGTGAAATATGTGGGGAGTTGATTAATAGATGAGTAACAATCGCACGGCAAACTTTTCTCACCATCTTCTAAGATAGAATCATGTAACATAGCCTACTTTATCACTCCGACATAATCACATGATCCAAAATATTTTAAATTCAGTTCAAAAGAGTGGCTGATGATATATTGGGATTTTAGCACAAATATGCATCACAGATAACACAAAATTTCATAGACAACTAAAAAGAATAAACCTGATTAAATAAAAATTAGGAGCTCACATTCATCCATCTGCATCGTAATGCGACATCACGAACAGTTTTGTCTTTCAAAGCCTGAGCAATTTTGGCATACTTCACAACATTTGTAGTCTCTGCAGCATATCTGCAGAAGTGATGACCAATTAATTATCCATAACATGAACACGAAACCAGTAAATCCGAAAGTTAAATAATACAGCCAGTGAAAGTTTCCAAGTAAACATGTATTGGAGATGAAAATTCAGCATGTTGCTTTTCGGTTGATAACAGAAAAAAGGGCTCACAGTTTACAAACGGGTAAAATTCAATAAACAACCAGGATAAGATTTCCATCTTGACATCAATGCATTGGTCATTATTACAACTTCTCGTATGTACAAACCTCTTTTGAGGAGGGAAAAAAGTAGGAAAAGAAATTCAACAAGATAACTTGGCCTGATCCCTTTATTCACTCTCCAAATATTCCAAGTTCTAGAAAGAGAATGCAACATCAACATAACTTAATATAAGATCAGGGGGAACAAATTTACAGCAAAACAGGTAGTGACTTGTAAGATTCCACCCCAATGGATACATAGACTGTCATGTAAATTCCTAAGACTGCAAGGTAAACCTTTCGTTACATATCCAACTTAGATTGCAAGTTCAGATTTATAAGATACTAGTTAGTGTGGTTTAAACCATCTATTGTTTTGAAGACATGAAACAAAAATAGGAAACCATGCTTCACAGAGATCAAGTTGAATACAGAGTCCTAATCACTTGGGGGGGGGGGGGGGGGGGGTTGCTACAAGAAACCACCAGAATTTTTTTAAAGCTGAATCAGGATGTCTCTTATAGGTTTCATAGGATGCATTGCTTCATATTTGCAAAGGCGGTACTATATGTCCGCCAAAGAATTCAATTAAAAGATCAACCCCCATTTTGAAATCAGAAAATATATATTCATTTTTTCCAGTGTTAACAGTCCCTAAAGAAAATCTTGATTGACTCCTAGTTGCAGGGATTCCAAACTAATATGTCTGGCTTTTGATAGTATGATCCTATGGTGCCCTATCAACTCTTAAGCAGTCCGAACTACCCCCTCCATCCTGCTAGAAAATGTAACTATTAATTTTATGGACGTCCCATTAACATAGCCACTCTCCTAATATAGCAAAAAGTAAACCCCATTATCTCTCATACTGTTTTCATTCTTTATCATTTATCCCTCTTATCTATCATACTTTCTCCATTCTTTATCACTTCTATCTCCAGCAACAAACAATAAACTATTGACTTTCGTAAAAACAGCACCTGAAAGAAAGTGCCCTAACGAAGCGGGGTGGAGGGAGTACTATACAGTGGAAAACTGTAAGGTGGGTAAGTAGATTGAAAAGAATGGAAATCTAACTAGTTTAAGGGGAGGTGTTATCTACTCAGTTAATTCAACTATAATCATGGTCATTGAGCAAGAGGAAGTACTGTGGAACTTAAAGATAGTACTAATTGCGGTGAATAGCTGAAGAGGACCAATGTGGGCAGGCTATTAACTCGAATATCAACAACCAAACCTCCCATACATATAGGTTCTTACATATGTTACTCGATACATAGCTATGGTTTTCTAATAAACAATTTTCCCTAAATCAAACTTGCAGTTCAAAAAACGAAAACTAGTGATAATCCAGCAACAATAAGTTAAGAAAACAAGATAAAGATAAATCTGACATAAAAGAATATATATAAACCTGCTTCCTTATCTAACTAATAATCACTTAACAAAATGATTAGACCAAAGCCTAAATAAATTCCTCCAAAATTGAAGCAATTAAACTAAACAACAAAACGAAATCCACAATTAGAGAGTTTAATGAACTAACTTGGTGAGCAAATCTTCGAGGGTAGATTGTTCCTCATTGGACCAATCGGCAGAAAGGCCAGGATTGTGGCGGAGAGCAGACTTGGCCGGACCAGAATTGTCGGAGACGGCAAGGCCGTTAGTTGCTGCGGCGTCATTGGGCTGGTTTTGGCGGTTGTTGTTGTTGCCGTTTCCGTTGCTGTTGTTGTTGTTGTGAGCGGTTGAAGGATTAGCACTTGCAGCCATGGCCGAAAAACTGGATTCAATTCCTTCTGCAGAGCTAAATCTCTGAGATGCAAATTTGTAAAAAAAGGGAAAAAATCTATGACAATAATTGAACAGAGAGAGAGAAGAGAGGAGAGGAAATTGTATGAATGAAGAAGAAAAAGAAGAGAAATTTTCTACGGTATACAAGTTTTATGTAGTACTACTGTAATTTTTCGTATAATTGTCGTATGTATGTATATCGGCTGCCGATTCTTATGGTGTTTTTGGATTCTTACCTTTCTACTGCTTCTCTTTTCTTCCTTTTTCTCTCCTTTCGTTATCGTTCCAATGCCAGTACTAGTTGTTATTCAAGTATTGCTTTTCCACCCTTTCAATATGCCCTATTTCCACAAACACTCTTCTTAGTTCTAATTCATTATTCGATCGGTTTAACTCAGCTCGATTAGTTTATAATAAATTAATATGTATATGCCTAGTTGATAGCTGATATGATAAACTTGTTCATAACACCTACTAATCAACTAATTTATCAAACATTTTTATAAAAACTAACTTATCAGCTACCCAATCAGCTATCAGCTAACTTATTAGCTAGTTTTGTTAAACAGATACTAAGACTACTACAAGCTTATCACAAGGTGGTAGTTGATACGATAGTTGATCTGATAGGCTTGTTCATAACATTATTAAAAAATAAGCTACCAGGTTTGTTTTTAAATACTATATTTAGCAAATAAGCTAATTAATTTACCAAAAACTTTCTAAAAACCAACAAATTTATCACCTACCCAATTATATATCAATTACCTTATCATCTACCAGCTAACTTTGCTAAAATAAAGCTTAATTAAGTATAAGTTAACTCACCGCTTCATAAATAAATTCGTAATACATGAGCTACCTACTTTGTCACGTCTGTACATTAAAGACACGTAAAGATACACTAGATTTTCTATATCCTAAATGGTCTTTTCAAGTTGACTATCCACTTATAATTCACGATTTATCTAGAGTCATCAATATTATATGTTTCATCACCTTATCACGTTTGTCCATTAAAGACACATTGGATCTTCTATTTCTCGAATACTCTACACAAGTATTTACTTATAGCTCACGACTTATATAAGATAACAATTGCATATGTTTTGCCACTTAATCACTTTTGTAAATAACATGAACTTCTAAAAACACATTATCTTCTATTTTTAAAAGGCCTCTTCTCAAGTTTAAGTTTACTTATAGCTAACGGCTTGTAAAAGATATCAGTATTGAGTATCTTGAGCAATGTCTTCTTCTTTTTTTCTTTTCTTCTTTTTGAGATATCTTCACCCATGTTTGAATCATTACATAATGAATTAGATAAAGAACTTCTTCCCAAGTTCCAATTTTTTAATTATGACTCAAGGCTTAGAAAGTTACAAGATCACATGAGTATTATATACATCATTCATAACACATCATATTTATAAATGTAACATAATAAACTTCTATGTATAAGGACCTTATATTTACAAAAAAAATTTTACTTACAGAGTACATTATCCCAAATTTATTTGTTAAAAAATCTCATAACGTCATATGCTTAACATAAACATGATAAATTATTCCTCTATTAATGATTTTAAAAATATATTGACAAAGCATTACTAAAAAAAAGCATAGGTAGAAACTTAAATAAATCATACAATCTCTTTCATATATACATTATCTCACAAGTCATAATTTAATCTTTGAAATTTTTATCATGAAATTTAAAGAATTTATATTTGATTCCACATATTCGAGTTCACGTTTATATATTGGATTATGATGATATCTCTTAGTTTAGGACAGGGGGTTGTCAAGCATATTCATATATCATATATGAACGAAACCTAGGTAATTAAAAGTAGGAATTCAAATCTAAACTATATTGAACTCGAATATAGATTTACACTTACAAATATGTTTCGGCAACATGAACTCTGGAATATGAACAATCTTTTTCCTTGACAAGTAAAATTTTATTTGGTGCATTATCAGTCGGACTCTTACTTGCTATTTATAGGCCATGAGAGGTACTACCAACCACAATACATAAATGAGGGGATTGTATTGCCAGGCAATGCCAGATTTTATTTCAATATTACAGCGTAGCTAGACCTGGCAGTTGCAAATTAGGAGATACATTGAAGTTGATTCAATTTCCAAAGCATTGCGAATGAATAGCTTTACAGAAACATACAGATGGACATTCAAGGACATTTATCCAACATAAAACAAATACAATTAACATTCATTAGTAAATGATCGATGTGTAATTTACCACTATACTTGTGATGCTACACGCCATGAGATTGCAATGTGTATATTCAGTTATAAAATGTTCATCGATCTAATTCGTTTTTACAATTTTGACAAGCTTGTTGAAATATTAAGGATTAATTACAGTTGACTTGTATCACGAATAATTGCATATGATTTGGTCTTATTGTTATTGGTGAGGTAACACAGTTGTTAAGAATTAAGCCTATCAAAATTTCATACTGTAGTTGAGCAGTAACATTTTTTGGTACATTACTAGTCAGACTCTCTATTTATATGCTATGAGAAATACTATCAACCACAATACATAAATGAGGGGATTGTATTGCTAGGCAATGGCATATTTTGTTTGAATATTACAGCGTAACTAGACTTGGCAGTTGCAAATTAGGAGATACATTGAAGTTGATTCAATTTCTAAAGCTTTGCAAGTGAATAACTTTACATGAACATACAGTTGGACATTCAAGGACGTTTGTCCAACATAAAACAAATACAATAAACATTCATTAGTAAATGATCAATGTGTAATTTACCAATATACATGTGATGCTACGTACACACCATGAGATTGCAGTGTGTATATTTAATCATCGAATGTTCATTGATTTAATTCGTTTTTACAATTTTGACAAGCTTGTTGAAATATTAATGATAAATTATAGTTGACTAGTAACACGAATAATTGCATGTGGTTTTTAATTAGTTTTATTGTAACTAGTGAGGTAAAACAATCGGTAAGAATTAAGCTGTCCTATTTAAAAAATAAAATAATTAAGCCTATCAAAATTTCATACTGCAGTTGAACATTAACAAAATACAATTTAAAGACTTATCACGTACTTTATATTACCTTTTGTTGGTCTTTATTGGATTATTATTACCTAGACCAAGTCTATAATTATTTTATAATGTTTCTTGTGTGTTTTCTATGTGTTTTTGTATATTTGTTGTGTTGTACATGTTTTCGTATTTTAAAGTAAATGTTTGGAGGAAAACTGATGCCTTTGAAGGGTCGTATTCGAGGGTTAGATGGATCTAGACTTCATTTGAAGGCCACAATTCGAGTTATAAGTTTTTGTATGTTTGCAGTTGCACAGTCGGTTGTGGAGAGGACGCGTTTGGAATTACAGTACGTAGCATTTGAGTTTTTAGATCAGATACGTTGGGTTGGTCGACATCAGATAAATTTTAATTTTAGTTTGTTGGGCCTCTTTCTCCTGAATGGCTTGTCTATAAATATGTTTGTGTGTGTTCTAGCTAATCACAGCTCCCGTTCATTATCTCGCATATAAATGTTCATCATCAACTTTTGGTTTGTTTTTAATTGATAAACTTAGTTTAATATCACAAATAAACTCATATTCAAACGTGCTAAATTTTACGTTTTTCACTCTGCTTTATAGTTGTCGTATTAAGTCCATTGTGAACGATTTTGGGGTTAAGTTATGTGTTTGTGTCTACAACACTACTTTAATTACTTGATTTGTAAGTAATAGTTTTAAAAAATTAAATTTGGTGCGGTTGTCGGGAGTTAACTTCTATTGTTATGAGTGTTTAGGCTTATTTGTTTGTTTGTCATTTGATCTTTATTTCACTCACATGGACTAAGAGTCTTTCGAAATTTTCATTTGTGTAGTTTTTATCCAATGTGAGGTAGGAAACAACCAGACATACTTCAATGAGTGGTGCAGTCCACGATGGAGTTCTAGGAAGTGTGTACGAAGGGTATATGAAATCATATTGGGTATATAGACATCGATTGTACTTTCTCAAGGTGTTAGAAATATATATATATCCCCCATTTCTATAGATTTGATAAGGCAGTTTCTTAGGGAGTTTGGGGACTAATTGGGAGGATACCACTTACTAATGGTGTCAGTGTGACTGACGATGATTTAAGGATGAATGTTTTTCTCAAGTGCCTCTAATGTAGGGCTAGAACGTGGGTGTTTAATCTTCCAACAAGGGTAACTGGTTACTTGGACCGACATTTATAAGGTCTTCATGGGAGAATATTAACGATACTCTAAGATTGTGGATTTTAGTTCAAGAATTCTGTAATTAGGGCATAATCATGATCAAGTCCATGTATGAGGTGTAAGATCATGTCAAACAACTTCTAGCTTAGTGTCTCCATCATAATAGTAACAAAAGTATGATATGGCAGTTTTTTGTTGAATTGAGTCTTAAATGCTCAATTTTATGTAACACTTTTGAAAAAAATATTGTGAATTTATTTTAAAGACTAGTAATTGAACCCAACACATATGGTGCTTTAGAAAACTAAACGGCAAAGAAAATCGAGTATTGCATAGGTTGATTAGGGTAGGAACCAGAAAGCTTAAAAAAGTCTCACCTCCACAAAACTTTGAAGCTAGAATGATAATTATAATAGAAGAACTCAAAAACTTCGATCAATCGCAATGCTAAGGAAAGCCAGGTGAAAAACGATGTGAGGTTTTAGGCAATTGAACAATCTCATAATCGTATAGAAACTATTGTGGCAAAATTGGTTTCTGAGCTCATAGAAGAGAAAGCGATGAGCTTCCTAGTACCGTAAAGAAGGTTATTATGAAGATAGTTGTTGGTCTAGTAGATTGTTAGATAAATTACATGTGGTAGTGTTTTGCAAGTGTGGGTACCACACCCCTACACAAAATGAGGCAAAAGTTTTGGAGAACTTTGATATATAACTAGGCCTGTGAGAAACCTCATAACCTCACAAGGATGATGAGAGCATAATTGCTCCGGCGATGAAGAATCGTGTGGTTTAGGTAAGCAAGGATATCGAGATTGATGCTTTGATTGGAATATAGTCCACCAATTATTCCTAATGTTGACAAAAATGCAAGTAATGTCAAGTGCTTTAATTTTGGTACAATTTCAAACACTTCAACTAATAGAATGTTGAGCATAGCACATACCAGTTAATCAATACTCTTCTTTCCATAGATTCGACATAATTGCGCAAATACAAGACATCTATACCTACTCAAATCACCCACAACCAATAAGAACAACAATTCATCATATAATGATCAA
Source organism: Plantago elongata (assembly GCA_036897095.1). Classification (NCBI taxonomy): domain Eukaryota; kingdom Viridiplantae; phylum Streptophyta; class Magnoliopsida; order Lamiales; family Plantaginaceae; genus Plantago; species Plantago elongata. The sequence goes on along the minus strand of JAYMSP010000253.1, from coordinate 42,991 downwards.
CATACAATTCATAAAGGAACTCAAATACAATATAACCCATAGTTCTAACAATTATCACATAAACGATAAATGATCCATATGGAAACTTGTTTTGAAGCATGATGATGGTAAGGAAACAGAGCTGGGCAGTGACGATGTTGGTTAGAGGTGTTATAAGGGCCAACTGGAGTAGTGATCGAGATGGAGATGGTGAAGGAGATCATTAGGGTTTTTGGTGCAATAAAGTTGTAACATATGTTTGATAGAATACGAGCATATTTGGACATGGAGAGTGGGATATAATCGAGCTAGATCTAACAATAAAAGTTGAGTTGAGTTTGAGTAAAGAAAACACTGGCTGACTCTCTACTAGAGTTGTTATCTGGGCCAGTCGCATAACAGTCCGGCACGGCCCAACACGTTAAAAACCGGTCCGATCCGGACTGTTTATTTTTTTGCCCGGACTGCACCATGTACGTTTAAGATATAGGTGCCTTAATTTTCAAGGCCCGAACCCGTTTAAGCCTGTGGACCGCACAAGACCGGACCGGGATCGTGGCAGCCCGTGGGCCGCGCGACCCGTTAAATATGTTTCATGCAATGACAATGTTATTGTCAATTTGACTTATAGTTATATGTATGGCATTGGCAGCCCACAACATAAAATTAAGATGCCCAATTATAGCCCAATCATAGTCCAATCATAGGCCACAACATAATATGACAAATACATCCACATACGGGTGAAGAGATTTGTAGTCAAATTATTAGAACTCTTACGGATTGAAATTTAAAAGAAAAAGCTTTGTCATTTTATTTTGATAATCTTAAACCAATTCTTGGTGGTGAAATTTTTCATATTGGATGTATTTGTCATATTATTTATTTGTGTGTGAAAGATGGTTTAAATCACATTCTTCCTTCTATTGAAAAGATTAGAGCTTGCTTGTCGCATATTACATCTAGTTCCACAAGAACTCAAAAGTATAGGGAGTTGGTTTTGATGAATAGAAAAAAAATATTGTTATCCCTATATTGATTGCAAAATTAGGTGGAACTCTACATTTTGAATGTTGCAAGAATGCCGAAGTTATGTGGATGAAATTATTACATCTTGTTCGGATTTTACGATTGGGGAAGATAAAATTGACCCGACAAATAATTATTTAAAAATGAATGATTTTAAAGTTGTTGATGTTCTTGGTCCTCTTATTCAAAAATTCAAAGGAGTTAGTGAGGTTATGTTGGGTCAACTTTACCCTACCTCAAATTTTATGTTGGCCTACATGGTCCATATTACAAAGTTATTTTTCAATTTAAAAGATGATGCCGTGTTGGGTAATTGATATAATGTTGACAAAATGGTTGAAATATTTTTCAAATGTGCCAAACCTTGCTATACTAACTGCTTGTTTAGATCTTCGATGCAAAATCGATGGGTGCATTGAATTGTTGAAGATGTATTATGACAACATAGGTACCAAATACGATTTGATGATCTTGCCGAGAAGGAAAAAATTAATAAAATGTTTCAAAAATTACATGATGCTTACAATGTTGATGCACAACCGATAGGTGAGACTTTGGAATCACAAAGTAGTAGTCAACAAAGTTGTGGGCTCCTTGGTTCTTTATTTGGACAAAAACCAACGACGATAATAACACCAAGTCAATCAAGTGTTGATGAAGTGCTATTTTTAGTTGGAGGACGTCAACATCCCGACACAACCGGTTTCAATGTTCTTAACTGGTGGAGAGACGATGCAAAATCATTTCCCGTATTGCGGCGTATATCCCATGATCTACTGGCTACACAAATGTCCATCGTGGCTTCGAAAAGTTGTTTTAGTGTTGCGGGACGCACACTAACGGATAAAAGGAGTCGATTAACTCCAAGATCGATACGCTTTTGTGTCATGTGGAAAGATATGCTTGATGATGAAACGCGTACCAATGAAGCAAAGTTTAAAATAGATGCGGACGAAGACATATTTATGAGGGGTCACTTTGATAATATTGAAGATGAATTTGTACCCGAGGAGAGATCTCGTCCAACTCCAACGCACTTGATATGTCAAATTTACATAATTTCTTGGCCGACATTAATGAGTAATATTATGTAGTAGTCTTATTCCTTTCGTGTAATTTTCTTATTTATAATAACATTTTCAATTTTTTGTTTAATTTTATTTATGCTGTCACTTCCAATTCCTTATTCAATTGTCAATTTACAGTTAGCAACTTAGTACCAATTTACAGTTATTCATTTCCAATTTACTTGCAAACTCTATCCATGTTGCTGAACCACTTTAACTTAGTCCAATTTACAAAATTAACTTTTTTTTAAAAACAATAATTGGCCCGGCCCGGGCCAGTTACATAATGGGCCAGGGGCCCGACACGATAAAATCTGAACCGGAAACCCGCTCCAATAAATGGAGCAGGCTTTTGCGACCCGGCCCTGGACCGGCCCGAATACCAACTCTATTATATACGATCTCTGTCCAACTTATGATTCGTTGCAAAACATCTAAATTCAAACACAAATTTTATATTGTTACACTCATATAATACTCGTAAATGAATCCGTGATAGTAAATTTTACACCAATGAAAAATAGAAAAAAATTTCAATGAAAATTGAGTTTAATAAATTTAAAATTATTTTTTAAGTTATTTTCGATCATATATTTCACCAGCTTACTCCTGAATTCGATTTTTGAATTTTCAGAGAATATACTAGTGGTGGTGGGCTTGTTTATAAACAAGAAAGTGGTCAACATTAGGCGGCAGAGTGAGCAGGACCCACGCGGTTCCGTTCCCATGCCTGTTTAATTGATTTGAGGTGATAATTATAAAGCTGGTGAATGAATCAAGGGGTATATTCGTCAAATCCACGATTATCCAGTTAGAACGCCAACAAAATTTCTCGGGACCTGCAATAAACGTGATAATCTATCTAGATAATAATAATACTCCTTTTTCTTCTTCTCGTATTCTCTTTCTTTCTTCCATCCATCTCTCTCCATGGATAGTACTGCACAACCACCAGGTAATTTTGCAGCTCGGATTCGAATTTTTCTGATTGATTTGCTACTCTATTCTATTCGAACTTTATGCTCCTTGTGTGTGTGCTGTTTTAATTTTTAAGTGATTTTGTTTGTTTAATCGTTGCTTATTTAGGGCGTTTATTTGGGGTAAATGCTAGTGTTTGATAGGTGATGATGATGAATTGATGATGGTGATTTTATGCGCTCGGTTTGTGTTTTGTTGTGTGTAGAATTTGATTTGACAGGGACAAATTGTGTATGTGCCTTGAACAAGTCATCTCTGATATTTCGACTTTCGTCTCGATTCTAACAGTGTAGGTGTGATCTTATGTTTGATGGTTTCTCATCCTTTGTGTTTGCAATGACGGATTGAACTTCTGTATTTCTGGTTATGTTTTACTTTTGCTCAAATTTTGGATGTTTCGACTGACTGTTTGGCATAGAACTGCAGTTCAATTATCTCAATTGCGTTTTTGTAACAATACAAAAATTCAATTCGAATTGTTATAATTCAACTACAGTTCTATGCCAAACAGTCCACAGATTTCAAAGTACTAACTCACTTTAGTTTTCTTCCATCTATGCTATTTAAGAAAGGTCACTAAGTTGGAAAGTAGCAAATTTTAGTCATGGATGAGACGGATTAGCTACATAGGCGTATAGGCGGTGAAATTGATCTGAAAAATTGGTTAAGTCAACCTTTCTGTTTTGGGTCATTTTCCACATGTTGCTGGGTAGTTGAGGTTCTGTTTTTTTTTTTTAATGGAAAATCACTGAATTTGTCGGTTTGGTTGTTAATAACCTATGTACTTCTATTTAAGTTTTTCTTCCTTAAGTTGTGTGATATATATGCTACATTCACAATGCAGGCAATGGTTCTCCTCCTAAACCATGGGAGAGAGCTGGTGGCTCCTCCGGTTCTGCACCTTTTAGGCCACCATCTGCCGGTAATACGAGTCAGGTGGTGGAGGCATCTGGAACAGCCCAACCTGGTGAAGTTGTTACTACAACGAATACAACAGCTAATAGAAATACGCTTGGGAGACCGGTTCCCTCCAGGCCTTGGGAACAGCAGCAGACATATGGCTCCTCCAGCTACGGAGGTACTGAATTCTTTCATTGCAATGCTACACCATTTAGTTATCACATTTACCTTAAGTTAAATCACAATTTACTTGTAGCAGCAATGTATTTACTGTCCCACGAATACCCAGGAAACCCATGGAGGAATATCCTTTTCTTTATGACTGACTTTATATTGGACTTATGGGGTCCTGTTCTCCCTGAAGCACACTCATGTTTTGCATTCTTTTTTTTTTCCTGGTGGGGGGTGAGTGCGGGATAGATCCCTAGAATATGCTATTTACTTTAAATATAGCTGATATTCCTTAGGATTTGTGCGAAGCCTCTAAAAACCAAATGTTTTCTATCTTTACTTCTTTCTGAACATTAGTATACGTCAAGTTATGGTACATTTCATAATTTTGACCTGCTGCTAAATATACTTGTATGATCATCCACCTTAACCTATCCCTGAGGTGAGAAGCCGAGAACATTGGGCAGATACAACCTGGCAACTCTTGGATTCTATTCTGAAACAACAACAATTTTTTCATAACCGAATGAAAATACATTTACATGTCTATAATTTCATGTTTTCTTCTCTAACCGAATGGGTATGCAATAATCTGCAATGCAAATATTAAAATAACCAACTAATCACAAATGTCAGAACTGATTGGTTTCAAGCAACATGAATAATGATGCAAATGCGTTGCTGCTCTTTTAAATCTAGGAAACAAAATTTAAGAGCCCAATTATGTTTTAAAGCTCAGTTATGTACATGTAGCATACTTAGTGCTCTTTTCATATACATGAAATATGCCTGTTAATGAAACTTGTGAAGAAAATTTTGTCTGATTCCAAGACCTGAACGAGTGTATGATTTTCTCATCAATAATCATGTGTTCATATTAGTCCTTGAATGCTGAATGTTAAAATTTTGCTAGTAGTGTGTAATTCAACGGAGTAGGATTCTTCATCAAACCATAATGTTCTCCTGGTTCTTTATTACCAACACAGTGCATGGTATTCTTGAAAGATGCAATATAAAAGGAGTATATCAGATATTTCTTACTTTTCCTGTCTCTGTGAGCCTAGATAGTTCTAATATCCTATGTACATAGTTGTTTACCATTGCCTGCTTGTGTTTTCAGGTTATGGTTCAGGTTTGAATTATAATTCTGGATATGGCACTGGCACGTATGGTGCAGTTGGAGGATTAGGAGGGTCATATGGCGGCGGATTATATGGTAACTCCATGTATAGAGGAGGTTATGGTGGTAGTACTGGTATGTATGGTGGTGGTGGAATGTATGGTGGAGGAATGTATGGTGGTGGTGGTGGTTATGGAGGTACTATGGGTGGTTATGGAATGGGGATGGGTACAGGCATGGGCATGGGAATGGGCATGGGTATGGGCGGCCCTTATGGTGAGCAGGACCCAAACAATCCCTTTGGGGAGCCCCCTTCTCCACCAGGTTTCTGGATCTCTTTGATGCGAGTGGTAAGTACCGTTTTCCTTTCTTCCTGTGATATCACCATTTCTTTGCAAAGTCATGTATAGTGGGATATTAATAGTTCTAGTTTTATTTTGCATTTTTAAGTTTCATAACATTTGATATTTGGCCACAATGTGGAATTAGGAATTATAGCATGTTTAACCTTTCAACCAATGCATGCACACTTTCCCTTGTCATTCGCTCTATATTGATATCTATGGGAAAAATATTTCAGCTGTACTATATTAGGGATGTTATATCTTCTTCACTGGGTCCAAAAATATAATGTAATGTGGGTTAAGGGAAGAACAAGATGACTCACTGGTGTGATGCAGTAATTTCCATTCTGTATGCACCCGTACATGATCTATTTCAGATCTGGTCAAACTGAATTTAGGTTTATTTGATCAATCATTTCTGCCTGCCTTGAAGAGGTTATTAATGTTGTATACCTTATCTGGGTCAATTGCAGATGCAAGGTGTAGTAAACTTCTTTAGCCGGCTATCAATATTGATTGACCAGAATACACAGGCATTTCATTTGTTTATGTCTGCACTTCTCCAGGTAAATTAGCTTGTTACCACAATCATCTCTGGTAGCCAGAATCTTTGAGCTACTGATGGAAACTTCAGTAACCTTCCGTTTCTGTCGCTCACCACTGTGTTGTACTGCTTGCAGCTATTTGATAGGTCTGGGATGTTATACGGAGAGCTTGCAAGATTTGCCCTGAGAATTTTGGGAGTCAAAACAAAACCTAAGAAATTCAATCCTCCGGGTATGGATGGGCTTCCTGGACCTCAACATGGCCCAGGAAATCAAAACTTCATTCAGGGACCAAAGTCTGCTCCTGCTGGTGGTTGGGATAATGTCTGGGGAGATAATGGAAACTAACTGTTCAGTTGCTATACATGCCTTTTGAATTTCATGGAGTTGCTGACGAGATTGGCCGATTTTCTTGAAGCTGCAGTATGTAAAGTGATGCAGATATTGTCCCTGATATGACTTCTTCCCTGCTGGTGATAATTGAATCAGAATTGGCCCCCATCCTCCACTTCACTTCACCACCGTCCTTTGAAAAAATATACTACATAAAAGGAAAAACCTTTCCTTGTAGAAAGAAAGGAAATGATAGCTATCCATAAAACCCTACTACTAGTAGCTGTAATTGTTGCAAAGTGCATATTAGCATGCTGGCAAATAATGTATGTTGTTTGTGTAGTTTTCTTACATTCTGAAAGCTTTAAACGGCTTGCCTATGGGCTTGGGTTCTATTCACTTATTCAGCACCTTAAATGGAAAAATTCACAAGGATGCATGCATGCTGGATTATGCGCACCTCAATTGTGTTCTTTCCAAGGTTAATATGACCCGCACAGCCTACCACAATTTTGTTCAAATAAATGAAGTGAATATTAGGGTTGTAATCTGAGTTGATTTTCAAACCAATCAATCATTGCTGGTCTAATTTTGATTGGTGGTTGTGATCGACTAATGTCACATATTTAAGATTTATAAAAAGGTTGAGATCGATTGAAAATAATAGAGTCAGAATACAAATATGTGTTCCAGTAAATCTTTTTTTCTCCAAACACACACAAAAGTAAAATACGATGAACTCACCTAACAAAACTAAAGGAAGAGAAATACAAATTTATTCATGAAGATGTCATTTTATTGTTTTTTGATTTATATATTCTACACTTAAGATATAACTGATGAATAATAACTAAAGTTCAATTGAGTTGTGAAAATTTATTTTTAATATATGATTTAAATTTCATAATAGTTTATAAGTGTTGTGAGTTTTTTTGATAAAGTATTAGAAAAGATAAATTATATCAAAACTAAAATGATAAAATAATATATAAATATATTGGAATCAATTAAAATAAAATTTTATTCAACTCATACAATATGTGGGATGATGAGTAAGCCCAAGTCCGTTGGGCTGGTGTGGAGGATAAACACGGCCACAGTAATTGGGCCGAATTGAGAACCCCTAATCTCCAGAATCAAATCAAAACCTACAAATCACCTTACCGTCGCCATTTCCCAGCTCCCTCGCCGTCTCCACCCCCTAGCAGCTGGGCAGCAAATCACCATGGTAACTATCTCTCCTCTCCACCATTTCCGACTATCGCTGTTTGTTGTTTAGGTTTCTTTACTTCATTGATTCGATTCTTCATGTTCATTCATTCGATTCCATTCATATTCCTGCTTGTTTCTTATATGCTCTACTTTTAGCGCTCATATGTTTACGGATTTACAACATTGGATCTGAATATTTAAGATTCCGATTTGCGACTTAATTGCTTGTGTTTTTGATTACATTGTAAACTTTAGTTTTCACCTTGTGATTTTGGAGAATTTTTGTTTCATATGTTTGTTGCTGATTAGTTTCTATGATTTCTATGTTTTATATTTGAGTAGCTTTTTTTTAGTATATCACTATTGCAATCATATTACATCATCATGCATATCAATTGTTACCTTTTTCAATTGAAATTGGGTTATTTTGTGTACAAAATGTTCGATTTGAGTGGAGATATGAACATGGCGCTATCACTCCACGTGACCAGTATAACCAATTTAGCTAGACCTCAATGGCTAAGCTGTTGGTACTTAATTCTGTATAATCTGTCTGCAGGTTTTCATCAAGTCAACGAAGTCTAGGGCTTACTTCAAGCGTTTCCAAGTCAAATTCAAGAGAAGGCGAGGTGAGTGACGCATGCCTTCTGACTCGTGCCTCTGTATGTTTTACTGTGATGTGATTTTAATTGTGATGTGTTGTTTATTTGAAATTCAGAGGGAAAGACTGATTACCGGGCAAGGATCCGCCTCATTAACCAGGACAAGAATAAGTATAATACCCCAAAGTTCCGTTATGTTGTTCGATTCACCAACAAGGATATATGTGCTCAGATTGTATCCGCTAGCATTACTGGTGACCATATTCTTGCTGCAGCGTACGCTCATGAGCTTCCCCGTTATGGGCTTGAAGTTGGCCTAACCAATTATGCTGCAGGTATTGTTTTTAGCTAATACTCTTCATTTAGATAATTGTGTTAGTTTGTTTTTAAAACATCACTTGTTTGCTTCACTAGCTTACTGCACTGGACTTTTGTTGGCTCGCCGAGTGTTAAAAACACTTGAAATGGATGCAGAGTATGAGGGAAATGTTGAGGTAGCATTCTTGAGCTCTGTCAGTTAATTGTGTTCTTGTTCATTTCCGTTCTACATGTTTTATGTTTCTGAGTACATGTATGTCAAATGGATCTGAAACAAAAACTAGCTGAGTTTTTTTTCTTCCTTTCACTGATCACAGTACCCTTTGGTTCGTGTTTATGTAATATAGTTTTATTGTATCCTCAGGCCAATGGTGAAGATTACTCAGTTGAACCGGCTGATAGCAGGAGACCCTTCCGTGCTCTTCTGGATGTTGGACTCCTCAGAACCACAACTGGAAACCGTGTCTTTGGGGCCCTCAAGGTGATATACAATGGCTTGGTTTAGGTCTTTACATTGTGCCTTCTTCAGCCGTCTGAATTTGTATTTCCAGAAACTTGATAACATTGATGCTCCCTGAACCAACCACCCCCAGGTCCCTTGTTAGCTATGTCAATTTGTCACTTGTGAGATAAAGAGTGATGATAGAATCTCTTATAATGTTCAGGGTGCCTTGGATGGTGGTCTCGATATCCCCCACAGTGAGAAGAGGTTTGCTGGATACAGCAAGGACAGCAAGAACCTTGATGCTGAAGTACACCGGAAGTATATATTTGGAGGACATGTTGCTGCCTACATGAACGTATGTTTTTATTAGATATATATTATTCCTTCAATAATGGAATTGTATTTTTTCCTTTAGTTTGTTTTTACCCATGTTCGCTTTTGAATCAGCATATGTAGAATTTTGCACTCCCTTTGTTTATTTATGTTGTTTTCGGTGCAGACCCTAGAGGAGGACGAGCCAGAGAAATACCAGACTCACTTTAGTCAATACATCAAGAAGGGTATTACTGCAGATAACATTGAGGATCTCTACAAGAAGGTCCATGCAGCAATTCGTGCTGATCCCTCAGCAAAGAAATCTGACAAGCCAGCACCCAAGGCACATAAGAGGTAAAATCAGAACTTTTACTTTGTTTTGCACACTCCAAGTTAGTTATTCATGCCATCTTGGTGCTTTTTTAGATAGTATGTGAACTTGTTGAAGTAAAACATGCGGCATATTTATAACACTCCTCAGTTCTACCCTATGACAAATCTGAACACTCTTTCTCATCTGTTTATTGCAGATACAACCTCAAGAAGCTAACTTATGATGAGAGGAAGGCAAGTTTGGTCAAGAGGTTAAACGCCCTAAATGCTGCTGCTGGAAATGATGATGATGATGATGAGGATGAAGATGACGAGTGAACTTTCATAACTAGCAGTGGAGTTTGAAATCCGGCATTTGTTTTTCTATTGGCTTTTTCCAATAGAAATTCCAATTTTGCATTTTAGAACTATAGCTGAATACTTTGGCCAGGATTTTGATCCTAAGGCTAATTAATACTTGTTTCCTTATTTGTACTCTAAAATTATCTATCTGTGGTTTACTTCTTGTACGGGTTGGTATTCGTAACTGTCTGCTTGTTATCTTGGTGTTTACCATTTAATTCTTAAAGAACACATCCATTTAGGTAATTTTGCTTCATTGACCCTTGAGCTATTTACAGTGTTGAAGTTCTCAAAAACCCTGCCCAGAACTCACATCAACATTCGACAGTACGCAGCATGTGTATTCTTCTCTACCTTTTTACAGCGTAATGCTAATGTCCATTAATGCATGTTGTGTTAGTCCAGTTTAATCCTTAACTCAATGGTTGTGCGACACAGATTAGTACAATTTTATAATTTTCATGTAACTAAAAGATGCTTTACACTAACAATGGTGGGATGACATTTTTACAGTGTTACTGCCACTGCCAAATTGATGGTGGCTACCTTTTATGTTATGATATGTTGGTTGATGCTGCAAAAAGTGTGAATGCTGCAAAAGGAGAGAAAAAAAGCAACGACACACACACCTTTGTAAAAAGTCATTGCTTGAAGGCATTTCCATACACATCATAGGACCAGAGACAACAACTCCTACTGATTGGATTCACATGTCCACCAGTTTCTGCCTCTCAATTCTCATCATAGATTTCATTTTTCCCATCTCTTTAACTTTCATAACCAAATCAATTCTTGAAAATTTCAAAACTGCTGCGCATGCGGTTTGATGAGGAATGACCCCGTCATACATTAACTCTGTTAGAATATCGAACAGTAAATTTCTACTTATACGACCAAACTCGAGTCAAATGTCAATTAATCACACATCTTCGCAAATAGTTACAATAAAGCTTGGTTCGATAACATACTACATGTATATTCCTAAACCCTTAGGTTATTTTGGACTATATTTCTGGAGTGGTTGTAAAGGTTTATAGGATCCTCTTTGGTGCCAAAGGATGCTCACAGTTCACAAGTTAAATGCCCTTTTTGTCCAAATACCTTTTGACTGTGATCTTGGTGAAGTTTTTGACTCAGATGATACAGTTTCATAAGCTTACACACCTAAGCATACAGCCAAATGTTGACTACTTGCTTAGTAATTATACATTACAGCTAGCTAAAAGACTAAAAGTGGATTGCTTTATTACATTCTCCGGCACGAGGAGAAAATCAAACCTTTATCATGATTCACCTACGAGAATAACCCAATACATCCATACTACTACTACTACTACTATTAAATACACAATAGTTTACACTAGTACTATTTGGTACCAAAAAGGCTATAGCAACACTAGCAAAATGCTCATCAACAAATGTCGGGCCCAAATCCCACATAACCGTTTACCGTATCAAAAGAAATCTGGATGCCCTCTTGTTGAATGTTTCCAATTATAGAAAGTCCGGTTGGTGATGGTGCGAACGCGAAGCAAAACGTACCCCGATCATCTACTGGAATTAGAAAATTCCGTGCGGGAAGTGTTAAAATAGGGCCACTCGCCAAGAAAAATGAAACGGTTGGCACCCGTACTGTTACAAATCCGTTTAGGTCATAACACGTGTCGAATATTGACACACCGGGTGCCTTAGGCAAGTTGGCCGTTTCGGCCATAAAAGTGTCGCGAAATGCAACGTAAGCAGCGGTTGGCAGGCGTGTGACGGCGGTTCCGGTATCTATCACCACCCCACCTTGTCCAAGTTGTGACATCTGGAAAGTATTTTGGTCGATTGGGATACGCATTCCACCCACACCGAGGCCAGATAGGGCCATGTAGTAAAAACTAGGCGCACGTGGATTTCGTAAAAGCGGGACCCATGTGGCACCAGCGGGCAAAACCGATAATCCAAACTCTAAAGACCCGTGCGACTCGGTTCCCCGACTGACCAAGCAATAACTAAATGCACCACCCGTTTGGCCGCCTAGTTGCCCCACCAAAGACATCGGGCCGCCTCCGATACCTAACAGGCCGGCCGCTCCGACAAACATGCCCCGGTTCATATGCCCGCATCCCATCGCCACGTTTTGGACAGTGGCATGGCCAATCGTAAGCGTTTCCAAAGCCAATGTCCCCTTCGTATAAGACCCATCTCCGTACGAAACCTCATACTTACACCGACCAGCATGGCAACCGGAATTCTCAACCCGCTCGCATACCATCGAGCTACACGAAACACCCGAAAACGAGGCCGAGTCAGCCGGGTCGAACACCGGGTCCGACTGATGGTAACATTGACTACACGGCTGACATTGGACCCACACAATATCACTCCCCGAATCAATGACCATGTATTGGCTCCTAGCTGGACTCCCCACGCCAATTCTGACAAAGTACTCCCCACTACCCTGATCCATGCCAGATATAACATCCGACCCAAAATCCGAAACTTGGTAATCCGCGGATTTTCCACCGAGGAGTCGCGTTAAACCGGCGACTCTTTTCACGTCCCGGTTCATCCGGGCTTTGAACCGGCGGTTATGATCGTTATGCCATGTATGTGACAACTTATCCCTGTGAACCAAATTAAGTTTGAAATTTGTAATGTTACCGGCATTTCGGGTTGAAACTGAATCGGTTGAGGTGGATGTAGGGCGGAGATTGGTGGCGGAGATTGATTCTTGGACGTTGAGATGCTCGTAGGGAGGAAAAGGGATTGAGTGGCCGGAAGAAGTGGTGGTTTCCGTTAGAGAAATAGCAAATGGCTGTAAAATTACAAGGAGAAGTAGACACAGAGTGATAGGTTGAGAGATAAGAAGATGAAGCATGTTTGTTTGGGGGGGTTAAAGAGTGCAGTATAGATTTATTTATTGAGGGACTTTTAAAGGTGGTGAGAAAGTGGTATCAAGTGTGATTGATTGAATAGGATGGATAATACAATGGAGAGGGTGGTGGATTTATTTGCATTGGGTTTTTTTTTTGGGGTTAAAAAAGAGTTAAAGTTTAAGGGTGGGGTATCCTATCATGGGGTGTTGAATAATTGAGTAGAGGGACTGTGATTATGGGGTATTTTTGCCCCTTTTGTTTCTCAATGACCTTTAGGTTGAGATTTTTTTTTAAAGTTTGGTCTGTCCAAGTGAATTTTATTGAGTACTTCATCAAGTGTGTCCCTTTTCCTTTGTCCAATTCATTTCCTTCACGAGTTTGTGGTTTTATATAGTTTTCGATTGACATACTGATGAAATTTTAAGATTTTTAATTAGGTTTTTTTATTGTACTATACGTTAAACTTTTTCTTCAGTTAGTATTAACGATTTCAGATATGTAATTACATATAATTCGATGCTGTAGCGTGAAGAAAGTTAATGAGTCTACTCAATATTAAGAAGACACTCCATGCTCATTTTGAGATCCTATCAGAATTTGATTACTCTATTAAGTAGGTAGTCTCAAATTATAGTCTAAAATTAGATAATCAACTATACTTCATGACATTACTAATTCGAGACTGACCTTGAGGATTCATATAAAAATGAAGAATGTGGAGAAAAATATATGTTTTATGATAAAATGTTTAATTTATATATAAAGTGTTGAGATTGTTTATTAGTATTTGTTAGTGGTGGGGGTAGCTTTCGTTTTTGGTGATGCATGATTTTTGTGAGACGGATAAAAATGAATTTTACGGAGTGGAGAGAATATAACATTTGACATTAGAGTCCAATTCCAAAGCTGGTGGTGGTGTGACAAGGTGAGTGCATGAAAGGGGTGGTGGAGTGAAGATATATGCAATAGTTTATCAGTTTAATGAATTTATTTTAAAAATAATATTAAATATGTAATTGGGAGCTAATAGTTCATTTTATGGTTGCCTGCACACAATAAACAAGCTGGCTTTCTTTTTAATACTACTATTTAGGAAATTAATTAATTAATTATAATAAAAACTTTTATAAAATAATCTGGACTATTATCACCTTTTGGTTAACATAATTGTGCTGGAGACAATACATGGAGCAAGATAATCATTTCAATTAAAGAAAAGTATGTGTAAGGGAGTGTATTTTTAGTTGAATGAAAGAGTAGGAAGTATCTCTAGTTTGTATTGTTGTTAAATTAAGTTCCTGTCTGTTATATTACTGGATCGGCCACCTTTCCACTCAAATTGAATATTTTATACATAAAATTTTAATTTCAATTAAAAACGACTACTTAAATTTTATACCAATCCGTATACGAGTTTTAGGTTTCATTTTATAATCAGTTGGGAAAAGCTATTGAAAAGGGAAGAGAAAATCTGGGCCGGGCCACTTGTTCATTGGTGGTGAAGCTGAGTCAGGCCCATAGATATCTGCTTGGGATGAGGACTGATCACTGACTCATCTTGTTTGCGTCCAGGACTGATCACTGTCTCGACACTTTCCAGGCAAGATTAAATCACAACACAACTTCCTTTTACCAGATTCAACCTTAAACTGGTTATCTTTTCCTAAATGTTTAGGAATTTCAATTTCACTCGCAATTTTCATCTAAGATTTAAGATCATCAAGTGGTACTGTCTACTCTCGGGCGGCCGCCACCCCCAAAATTTTCATTTTCTTTCTTATTGTAGGTATATTTTAAAAACTTATATGTTGTACCACCCTATTTCAGTTAGTGTATATAGTTAGTCACCTTTATAATTAAGTAAGTTGAAATGATTTATAAAATTTCAGGAATGACGTAAGTCTCTTGAGACCGGTCTTATTAAAAAATTAAAAAAAACGAACAAATGCTATAGGTATATTAAAAACATTACAAATTTTACTAAAATATCGATGACATACACATGCATTAAAATGATGTATATATACATCATCACTACAAGAATGTGGCATTACGAAGCACGTGTGACGGGGATCTCAATTCAGGATTCAATTTCAAGTTTTATTTGCTAATTTCATCAAATTTGAGGTATTTTGGCTAAACCCTTATTCTTCAAATTTGAGAATTTTATTTAATTCGATTAATTGGAGCAATTGTATGTTTATATGAAGTATATAGTAGTTTTTTTTAGCTCATATTAGGTATTGTGTGAATGTAGTGAAGTGCAAATGATATATGTATGAAGAAATAGTAGCTAAAGTAGTTTAATTTGAAATATTAATATGTAGTAGGATTATGTTGTATTAGTTGAGTGTTATGAGACCGTTATTTATTTTTAATTTTGAGAATTATGTTAATTTTGACTAAGTTGGAGTAATTGTATGGTTATGGTAGTATACTAGATAGATATGTGAAGTTTGAGATAAGGAATTGATTCGATTTAATTAATAACTAGTATTCATGTTAAGTTATCCGTCGTAGTTGTTTTGAGACCGTTTGATGATTATATTTGTAAAACGTTGTGTATTTATAATTTGTAGAACGTCTTAGAGGGAATTATACGTAAGAAATTAGTGTATAGTTGAAATTTAGTACTAACGATGAAGATGTCATCAAGTACGCCAAATGCATCTACAAGTTGAATCATAGCCAAGGTGAAGATTTCGAGCTAATGCTGGCATGCCATGAAAGATTATCAACAGTGGGAAACGAAGATGAACTACACCGGTCCAAAGGAAGATGTAATTCCGGGTTTTGAACTCCATGATGCGGAAGGTGAAGACACGGACGGAAGCTCTGGGAAGAAAATGCGCATGAGTGAGGATAGTGATGACATCAAGGAGCGTCCCATGGGTTGGGATAGGGCGAAGGCACTTAGGAAAAGTGGCCTGTCTTCATCAAACTCCTCCGGCAGTGACTTTGCTGAGTTCAAGAACGATTTTGCTACACAACAGCAACTGTAGCAACAGAGGATTGACATAGAGCTGAGGAGGTTAGCGTTCTTTGAAGTTGTTTCTTGAAGTTGAAGTTAGCAGTTAAGATTAAGAAAACCAGATTAAAATAAATATTTTTAATTGTTTCTAACCAGGTTTTATTGGTGTAATTGGATTAACAGACAACCCACATGTAATTATATTGAAGGTTTTTAATTACAGTTTGTACAATCATTTTAAACAATTCTTCATCCTCCCTTTAAAACTGGACCAGTTAATTGGTGTTGATTGTCATACAATTATAATCGGTCAATTTAATTCGATGAATAATGATTTGACCTAAAATACACTTAAAATACCCCAATTTCATTCCATTCTAAATACAATTTCAATAAAATCCATCTGAATACCCATTTAAATTCTATATAAGATTAAACTATCTAATACTAGCAAATTAACTATATAAAATGTGCCATCGTTAATCATAAATTGATAAACAATTCTTCTTCCTCCCTTTAATCCCTGTTAGTTTAATAATCAATCCTTCCTTTTATATAGTTTCTGAATCAGTGTGGAAGGTTCATTTGAAAAGATTACAGCACTAGCTATCTAGATCTCCTTTTTTACACCATAATGTCGGCTTACCTCACTAATTAATCTTTTATCGTGTCAAGGAACTTCATTAGTCACGTACCGTACTTAATTAACCTAACATCATAGGCATATAGTATAAATTTACTAACTATAATTCAAATAAATTAAGAGTTTGGTTGGCAAAATCAAATAACAAAATATAATTATGGAAGAAGGAAGATAATGTGATTGGTTGCCAATCAATCATAATATTTCAAATATATATAACTAGTTGTTTTTTTTTTTTAAATCTGGCTTGAATATTGTTTTCACAAAAACAACTTATATATACATAATCTCACATCAAATTGCTTCGTGCACTAAGTTTTATTCTTGAAACTTAACATGGGATCGCCCAAAGTTGTAAAGAGACTAAAATAACCGGAAATTTGCACTTTTACATTTAAAAATCCATTCGTAAATTAAGAATTTGAGAGGCTAATCTCTTTGAAACAATAAAGAAAATTTTATTAAAATCAAACAACATTGCATAGAGCATAAAAACATGTTTACTCATGGTAAATGGTTTTCCAATATCACAACCTTGACTTAATACAAGACCAACTTTACATAATACCATACCAACTTTCCCATTCCCAAAACGATTATGGACAAGCTTCTAAAGCCAGATCAAAGGAAAAGAAATGAATTTATTGAAAAGAGTAAAATCACTGTTTTCTCTTTCTATGTTGTTTGATAATTTTTCAACTTTCAATAAAATTGACAGCTAATTTTATGATATTTCTTCATTTTTCTTAACTTTTTTCTTTTATATCTTTTATTTTTACTAAACAATATACGAGAACAAACTAATATTATTATTTGACTAATATATAATTTTTTATTATATACAAATTGATATTGAAATTATAAAAATGAAATATTAAAATAATTATAAAAATTGATTTTTTTTTAAAAACTGTGAGCATGCGAAATATAATTAAATAGAGTAATGTAGTTAAATTGATTTGTGTTATAATAAATTATGTTTTTATTATTCAAAATAGTATCAATAAATGTTATATAGTAGTAGTGGTGGTGGTAGTAGTAGTGGTGGTAGTCGTAGTGGTGGTAGTAGTGGTAGTCGTAGTGGTGGTGGTAGTGGTAGTAGTGGTGGTAGTTGTGGTAGTGGTAGTGGTAGTAGTGATAGTAATTTTTTGTTTAAATTTATTTTCTCAATAAATATTAATCTTTGAAAAATTAAATTATAAATAGATAATAATTTGTTATAATTTTAATTTTACTGTTGTTTTTTCATTTTTCCAGGTTTTCCTACATTTTCCTTTCCACTATTTTTATTTTCCATCAAAATAAACAGGAGAATTTACACTCACTTTCATTTTCTTTTCCTTTCCCCTGAAATCCCTTAAACCATGCAGAGCCCAAGTGAAATCCTGAAAACTCTTCCGGTGCATGCATTATTTTGTCAGTCGTAAAGCATTTAATGGGTAACTGTGTCTGCTCTCAATTAGACGGGTTGTTGCACACAACCTGGCATGATAAAATCGAATGATACATGAAGAATAATAGCATGGCCCTGAGCAAGGATGAGACAAACAAATCAAGAAAGTAGATCAAGAGTTTCCGAACTCGCGAAGGATGCATATGGTTAGTCCTGGTACATCCGCTAACCCCACTCCAGAGCACGGTGAGGATGTCGTGTAACTTGAGGGCATGGGAGAGCAGGGTAGAATGATGTACCTACTTCCCACATAAGTTGTACTCCCCCTGTCCCGTTTCATCACCCCGCGTTACGTTTTGATCTTTCAACTTTATCTTCTTTTTTCTTATACTCATATAAATCTATATCATACTTTATTTATTATTTGTCATACTAATTTTACTTTTACCTTAAGTTTTATGTCCAGATCCGCAGAAATATGAAATTGGACATATGGAGTTTTTAATATGATTGGATAGACACATAAAAGCGGACTATGTAGTATAAGGGAAAATGTGGGTCGATCCGGGTCAAGCGAAAAAAGCATATTGCGTAGTTTTATATGCAAATTGCATATGTTTATTTATTATGAGGAACTCTCACAGACTCTCATTATATGATGTACTCTCATGAGAGGTACTATTCAATTAATTAGTGAACCAGTCGATATAAAGTACCCAAACAGGGAGTTTAAATCACCTTTAACCACTTTTCCTCCAACTAATTGGTCAGGGTTTGAGTCATACAAAAACTTACGGAGGTTTATGCGAACTTCATAGGTCCAATAAGCTACCTAACTAATACCACCATGGACTAACATCTACCAATACAACAAAAATGACCTAAAAATTAAATTTAGACTTATTGATATTCTTGACGTGCCAATGTCCGTGCCATCTTATATGGCAATTAGGAATGTGTCAATGTGCGGCATGCAATCAACAGCACTACCTGGAAAAGTTTAAAGCCGCACTCAACCGTGTGGGATTCATATATTACAAAAGGTTAGTCACCAAATATTGACTTAAGATTTTAAAAGTTGATGAGGAAAATTAATCTATCGCAGATGCTGATGTACACCGCGGAAATGAGATGCATAATTGACAATAAATCTATAAAGAGATTATTAAAGTTGAAGGGAATATTGATTTACATAGGTAAGTGCAGATACATACGACAACATTAACCAAACTGGATTGGGCACAATTATAAAAATAATTTGAGTGGGATTGTCAATTGTGATTTGTGATCAATCTCCACAAAAAAAAATTAAAAAGTTGCACGTTTAGCTAATAATTGTGCCATTATTACCTCCGAAAGGCACTTTTCTTTGTAACATTATGATACTCCAACTATACGTCAAAGTTCATGGCAATAATCTGTCATCAAGTGAACTAATTAACCAGCCAGGTGGGATGTATGTTGTACAAAGAAAGTGAAAGTGTAGTAAAATTAATTAATTTGATTTTAGAACATTTAAATAAATAGTAACATTTTAATTGAATTGTGGGAAATTATATTTAGAATTGAATTACAATTTTATAAATTCTTTGGATTATTATATAAACTTTTTAAGTGTAACGAATCGATTAATAATCACTCGGGCTTCGATGCTCAGGATTACTTCCGAATGATTTGTTGGCTTCATGTACTAACACAAGTCATCCTTCACATATTTTATTTTCACTCGTACAAGGATCGTGAACTTCTTAGTAAGTTATCACCCCATCTTAAGGTTTCTTAAGTATTACATTCACCCCCTCTTAAATTGTTTCGAGGACCCCATCGCACCTTATCTTGACCAACCGACCACTCATTGCGGTTTGGGTTGGCATGAATCTTATACCATACATCTGGACTGCTCCACGAGTGATTTGTTAACCCAATATACCAACACATATCCTTTTCCCCACATCGTGAACTTCCTAGTAGGTCAAACATCCTAAGATTACTTACATCAACCACACTTAACTCTGATATTCTTATGAAATACTTTTAAAATGAAAGACACACTTTGTTGGTATGGATAGTGCACTCACTCAACCCGTTTAAGCTCTATTAACTTGAATTTGAATCTTTGGGCCGGTCTTGCAAATCATCGACCGGGTCATTGAGCCACACCGTTACTCGTGGGCTATTTTTCTTATGATGTGCTACTTCAACTATAGTATATATAAGTTTTTTTCCACACATTTTATCTTTACTTATGCACAAATCAAAGAATTTATAAAGTCATCTATTAATTTTAAATTTTATCATTTGATGAATTCTCTAAACGAAAAGTATATCTTAATTATAAAATGCTAATTGCCTATCATTGTCGTTGAAATAATTCTATGAATCTTTTCTATCTTGTCCGCCGTTGCCTATCATGCCATGCTTTTTATAAGACCCATTAAAACGGTGTTCTCAAAACTACCGCTTCTTGTACTTTTGGTGAAAAGTGTTGATCCACAAACCCAAATAGTAACCACATGAGTCATCCTCAAGAGAGAAACTAGCAGAGCATTTTTGAAAATCTAACTTTAGTGCTATTAAAGCTAATGGAGAAACCAGATTTCAATCTTAGCTCTTTAAGCATCTTAGTAATCTCAAACGTTTAAATAACACAATAATCAAAAGTGTCAACAATCGTAGAAGAGAAAGGTTCATTTTCAAGTTGTCCCTCCTTATCAGAGAAATCAATCGCCAACTGGCATGTAATTGAACACTGCCGTCGTCTCAGGAAAACTAAATCTTGACCAATTTTAGTTCACTCTTCCTCAATTTTAACCACGTGTGACTTCTCTCATTTTAACTCTTAACTACATTCAATTACTCTTTCATCGTTTAATGAATTTCAGTAATTCTTTCACCCTCAAACATAATCTACTACTATAGTAGATTATACATGTACCAAGAAACTTCATTTTTTACATGTGGAGGATCAATTGGTTTAGGTGCAAAGACATGGACTAGCCTCATTTGTGACTAAAATTCTAACACATAATATGTGCTACGCAAGTTTTATTTTGTTAGTGGTACTTATGGAGCAAAATTACTAGAAAGTTTTACTAAATTATCAGTTTTAATTGGCAGAGGATGAAGAACAGTCGGTATAGGTGCCATATATAGGATGTTTGGAACACGACATAAGTGAACTATGAATTATGTTTGGTTGATCGTATACTCTCGAGGAAAACTATTCATTTAATGCTTTCGAATGTACTAGAATAAACTATTGGAATCCGGTCAAAGGTGCTAGTATAAGTATTATTGATATCGAGAGGTTCCTAGTTCAATTCGTCATGGAGTGGATATTAATAGGGTATTTTGGGATGGCCCTGAGCATTTGAGAGGAACCTTGTTACTCTCCGTGAGATGAGTAAAAATGAGGTGGTGGATGTTCATATCCAGGTTACGGGGTTGCCTATAGCTCTTAATCATCCGTGCATGTCGCAGTTTCTTGGGAATTCCATTAGCAAATTTCTTGAGTTTGATGGCGAGTGGAATAAGGGCGGTGATAGCATGATCGTGTGATTCTGTGCGACAATTAATATTGCTAAACCTTTGGGGTCTTCCACATCCACACCCAAAAATGGGGTGACTATTGTCATGATTATTCGATTCATAACATCCATATTAATCACCAATCCCATCCCAATGAGTTGCATTCTCTTAGAATTGTCAAGGCTGGTAGAACTTTTGAACAATTTGAGCTTTATGCGATTCGTTTTCGCCCAAAATTAAACTTTTCTTTTTCATGAAACTAGATTACCCTTACTAGGTGCGTGTATTACACACCAACTAATGATCGATTTCACCGTCTCGATATTTATGTTGACTAAAGTTTAAATGTCGAATGAAAAAACTGAATGGTTCTTAATTTCGTTTGAAAGGGTTTTGTTTGAAGTAAAAATTTCTGTAAAAATTAAAAATGAAAATAGTGAATTTTTCAAAATGAAAGAAAACACTATTTCTTTCAAAAGAGAAAAAGAAAACACTATGACTCAAAATAAATAAATGAAAATACTAATTCAAAAAAAAAAAATACAGAAATGTTACGCAGGACAATTTTTACTAAACACATGGTAATTTTGATATATTATGAACAACACCGCAACGATTGTATTTAACAAATTAGTCCTATAATTTTAAATAATTATTAGTTTACCTCAAAAACATTTAAACATGTTTATTCGAATCAATCATATTATCCGAACAAATAAATTGAAGAAACTTTGAAAAAACACAAAGGACGTAGAAGCAAGGAGAATCCATCACCGGAGCTCCGGCAGGACCGGCCGGAGCTTCGACCATTACTCCGACCAGGCTGGTCGGAGCTTGGCAGCTCCGATCGGAGCACGAGCTTCTCCAGATCCGAGCAGCCAGAATAGGACGGTCCTGGTCAGACTCAGATTTAAATCTAATCAGGACCAGATCCTGGTCGGTTCTGGTCCTTTTTTTAATTTTTTTAACAAAATTATTTGTGTAAAGTTAGTTAATTTAATTATACTAATGAATTAAACAAATATTAACAATTAGGAATATAAATTATAACAATATAAACATCTCAAATTTGTCATTGTTTGTAAAGTATGGCTAATGATTTTATAATATTGATTTTGTTACGTTATGATATCGTAGTGTATATACGTTCGTATATTTTCGAGAATGTGATAATTTGATAAATTTTACGAAAAATAAAAATAATTATATATTTATATAATTTGTTGTGCCTTTTGTAATATATAAAAATATGTCGTGCGTTTAACAATCCCTTAAAAATATCGGATGGAAATAATTATAACCGCAATGATGTTTGTCCAAAATCATAATTTCGGGTACTATTATACAATGGACAGTTTAGCCCATAAAAATCTAATTTAGCCCATAATAAATTTATATAGCTTCTAGTAATTGTATAGATGTTGGGCCATTAACCCACTCTTATTATCATTTATCATCAATATGGCCCAATTTGATAAGTCCATTAGTAATCTCGAATTATTGAAAGGGGTAGTAATTAATTTGACGAAGAGAGGAAAAAGATGAGCAATTGATGATTCTGAAGAAATCAAGAAAGGAAATTGATTCTTGGTTTGAAGAGTTAAGGTTCGTCATGATTCTTCCTTATTCTGTTAATCCTGCTTTTACGAATTTTTGTCAAGCTCCTGTCTTTCTGCCAAGAATTTGAGCTGCTTCTGCTTATCAATGTTGATACGTATCATGAGGTGTCTGTCTGTATGCTTCAATTGACTATTTATTTGGAACTCATAGGTTTCTTTTAGCTCATTACTTTACGGGCCAATTACTGTTTATGTAAATACGTTTGCTTTGTTTATGGTGATTGGTGAGGTTCATGTTTCATTTCTTGTTTTGTGTATCACTTTGTAGAAATTTAATACTTGTCTCTAGTCCTGGCAAAACTAGAGAATTGGAATTCGAGGCCCTTCATTGTATTGTGGCATCAGTAAAATTAAGGCTTTACTGAACTAGCATCTTGCGATGACCATAAACTTATCTGATATAGCAATGTTAGAGATCAAGAATCTCTCTTCTCGTAACCGAGAGCAATGGTCCATTGCATAGCACGTCAAACCAAGGTTTTGTTGGTTGTTAGAATTGAATTCTGTTGACTAGACTTGACAAACTGGTGTGTATATAAGTCGAAGCTGTCCATGGTCTGATTACACCATTGTGGTTAGTTGCCCTGCATCTGTTTTTCTATAGATGCCACACCTATCTTAGTGTCATGGTCTTCATTCCTCAATCTATTCCTTGGAACTAAAAGGACATCCGATGTACATCTCTACAACTCATCTCCTGAATGTGACTTCTGTAGGCACTCAATATTTTACCCCATACAAAAACAATGGTCTAATTGCAGTGCGTAAAACTTCCCTTCAAAGTTCAAACAGTAATGATGTCATAAATCACCTGTTGCATGTTTCTCCAATCCAACCGACATGTCTGATCTCTGTTTAAAGGGTCTCTTTCAAATTGAATGTTTGCTGTCTATTTTAGCTAGTATAGACTGTGTTTGTGTTGCCATCTTTGGCAACAAATATTTGAGGTGCTTTTTCTTTTCATTGGTTCAGCTTCAGCAACTAAAGTTGTGCTGATTCCTCCAGAATGATTGAGTTGTTTCTACCTGAACCTGCTTGGAGCGAAAACATTTGGAATGGTGATTCTTATAACAAGAGACAATCTCTTCTCGATGAACTAGAAATAGTCATCTGGTCCATGATGTCATCAGCAGGCCGATCTGAAGCTCGGCTTTGGCTTTGCAACACTCTTTCAAGAATACGCTCCATTAGCCCGCGGCGCCAAACCGACCTGTTTGTAGGTCTCTTGAGATCAAAGCCTACTAAGAGGTACTTAGCATCACAACTTCTGCAATTGATTTTTGAGAAACAGCCACAAATAGTCGGTCCTATAATAGCAAAAAAAAGCCATAAGCTGGAGACCTTTTTCAAAGGCAAGTATTTTTCTGAGTGAAAGTCTATTTTTCAATCGATTTTTAGTTGATGTACTGAGACACTTGTTGGAAATTTTTAGCTGACACTTCTTTTGTGCCTCTCCAGGAAATCCAAGGCGCATCTTGTCATGGTTCTCCCATTTTTCCGGCACTGGTGACCTGGAACATGGCCATGGTGCTAAGGCATTATCCCAGTATGCATTTTTAAACCGAGATACTTGCTGGGAGGAGCTTGAGTGGAATGGTAAACATGGGCAGTCACCAGCCATGGTTGCAACAAAGCCCCATTACTTTCTTGCTCTGGATGTCCAACGAACAGTTGAGAACTTTCTTGAGTACGTGCCTCAATTTTGGTCATCCAATGAGTTTTCCGACTCATTAAAGGATGGTAGTATTTTGTCAATCGATATGAAGTTCTTTGTTAATCTTTTTATTGACTTGATGTATAAGGAGGATCTAGAAGAAGTATGGGATATTATAGAGCAATTTCTCAAGGAACAGTCTTTCTCATTCTTATGTCATCACCTCCTGATAATTCTTGAGGAGATGGACTTCCGTCATTTTCTGGATTTGATGCCTAAATATCTTAAACCAAGGTCCGAACCCATTGTGCATGGTGATCACTATCAGTGGTTCGAGATTTTACTTGCAAAATATAGTGATTGTAGAACCATTGATGAGCTTCTTCTACTGAATGCTGTGACTAATCAAGGTCGCCAGCTCATCCGGCTTGTGAACGAGGAAGGGAGTGATGAAGAAAAAGAAAGGATAAAAGGTTTTGTGTCTCAGCTGTGTGAATCTTCAAGTTGCATTAATGATTTGGCACCAATTATAGAATCGGAAAATAAGCCGTTCAAACTCATTAAAAGACTTGGCGTTCAGAGCTGGGTAATTATGTTTAAGCTGTCCGAGGAATTTCGCAGTCCTGAGTCCTGGGAATCTCTATTTACTAGTAACGGGATAAAATTTCGTACATCTAGCAAGTATGCGTTGTTACTCGATGATGATATTTCGGAAGATTATGGATCAGACAGTGGTGGAAAATCTTCGAAAGGACGCAAAGCCAAGGAGCACAAGAAACGCAGAAAGAAAAGGAGACGGGATTTTGATTCTGCCGAAAGCGATGAAGATGAGCGGGATGATTTGAATTTGGTTAATGACAGGCAATGCCTGCAAAACTCCGCAAGAGATTGGTTGCTCTCTACTGATGATTATTCTACCACATGGAGCAGTGTAAGTTCTCAATATGTCCAGTACATTCCTCCAATTTTATCTTCAGCATATGGGATGATTCACTCTGTATTAAGACTCAGACTGTAGAGTAAGTAATTATGTGGTCAAATGCTCATGAATTTTGCAGACTAGTATCATATTTTATCAATTAATGTTTCCTTAGAGAGGAAAAGGTTCCCTCTTTTGAAGTCGGTTACAACTAATTTTGCATCAGATCACTGTCTTTCATTTTAATTGACCGTAACGTTCAAGATATAAGGAACGTAGAATCTATAGAATCCACTGGACACTTTAAATTTTAAGTCATCTCTGTTTCTCCATCTGCTTTCCCTGGAACCTGTTATTAATATGATGAAGCATCTTTGAGTTCGGTGGCTTGGCCCTGCTTTAGATAGTAGTATGAGGTGTTAGCTGAAGTTCGGTTGTTTGAGCTTTAGGATGTTAAATATTACTGCATGATTGTTCTCACACACACACACATGCATGCGTGTTTGTGCAGAGAGAAACATAGGGGGGAGAGATCACTACATAAATACTTGGTGAGGGAGCATATGAATTTTTAAAGTTCTTTTCACTTACCGCTTGGCTATTTTGCAGGCCGATTTGCCAGAACACCTTTCAAACCACTGTTTCCAAACATGGTTGAAGTGGGTTTTTGCCAGGTGGAGGTCAGTGGAATGATCCTGATGGGCTTGAACTATTACTCTGACCATGGAGACGTATATTCTGATGAACGCTTTTCAAGGTTACTTGTGTAGTTATGTTACGCGCACTTTACTATTTCTGTTTTCTCAACCTTTCTGAAATTTTTAACAAAACTCAAGTATCCTTGTAATGAATAACCCTTTTTTTTGCTTTCCTGTAGGACCATGTTCCTGGGAACTTCCTGAAGTACTATATCCTTATTGATCCATTAACCGGGAACCTAGCTGGTTCGTTTTCTTTGTTTAGCATTTGTCTCTCTCTCTCACTCTTGAGGTCGTTCAATGATTTTCCCAAGAAAACGAACCAGCTAGGTTCCCGGTTAATGGAACCTGGATTTTTCGTATTGCAAGAAATGGAGCAGCGGGCAGATGGGAAAGGGGTGACGTCGGAAACGGATTGTACTCTGATGAACTCAGAGCCAAGAGTTCGACTCAACCACCCGGAAAGGGTTAAAATGCCATTTGAAACTCTTCTTACCTAACAATTGGTTTGCTATGTACTTATATATATCTAGAACGTAAGAAAATGTCACACACATTATTGCAGTACTTAGGACTTAAGTTAGTGTGGACTTGAATTTATTTGGAGAAGGGATCTTGAGTTTTCTAAATGATAAATTTATTTTGTTAAAGTTGCAGTAGAGTTTGTAATTTAATTGAATTAAATAGATTGTTTTCTAACTAAAATTCAATTTACATACTTATTGTAAATGCTAAATTACACAATTTAAATTATTGTCCACTTATTATATAATACACAATAAAATACAAACAATAATCTATTTATCAGTAGTTATGAGTCGGTATATCACTGTTTCATTTTGTCCTTTTTACCATATTTTCGTCGTTCATGAGTCTTGTTTTAATTTATATGTTAAGACGTTTTTACTTTTAGTATATATGAGACTGTTTGGTATAGAATTTGAGTGCCTTATCTCAACTGAAATTGAGTATTTTATGTACAAAAAGTTCGATTTGAGTGGGAAGTTGACCGCTCAAGCCGTACGCCAAACAAGCACTATATTATTATTGTATTTCTAGGCGCTTGCACATGCCAAAGATGGATGGAGAAAAATGATGCATCTTTTACGCATTTAATTTGCAGGAGAAAGAAACTCCAAATTAAGCCTTAGAGCTAAGAACCAGAAAACCCGAAATATGTTATAGCAGAACCTGAGAGTGGTGGAATGCATTTGAGCGAGTGGTGATGAAGTAATGAATTATAATATTCATGATAGAAAAAATTGATAATGCAACAGACTATATAAATATAAAAATGGAAAAGAGAGAGTAATGAATGAATAAAATATCAACAACAATAATTATCGTATGATGCCTCTATTGGATTCAAAAGTTCATCTTCACATCGACCCACCTCGATGAAGGTGGTTTCATGATCAGACTTTCCACCAAATACTTTTGGTTTGAATTTCGCTGAAGCTTCACCATAACCCTGTTGATAGTTATCATAATTATAAAGCTTGGTGAGAGAATACTACAAATTATACATTATATCTAAAAATATCAGGGAACCTTGCTGATCGTTGTAGTATATGGTCCAAGAAAATTATTTTCCTTTGACCTCACACTATTGTAATGTTGTCCATCATGGTAGGAACTGCAAGTTAAAAGGTTTAGACCAAAATCAGGACTAGCACTACAATTTATTTTACGCATTTTCTCGTAAGGAAGTAAAAAAAATTATACATCGAAATTTAAATACCCTTATAATTAAAGCACAACTCATGAGCATGTTTCCATCCAAGCAGAATATGTTATATATACTTCACAATTTATTATTAACCTCAACACATGGATCTGGTTGTGTGGTTGCGTGGGCATGTGTCATTGAATTAAAAATAATTATGAAATTAGAATACTTAAATATGTATTGTATGAGCTCTTTCGTTATCACATGAAACGTAGAAGGGTTGAGTGTTATACTGTGAAAATAAAAATAATAGGACAACTTAATCTTTAAATCTGGAACCCGTTAAATTGTTAATAATTATGGGGCATAAATTATATACCATGTGAACACACATGTTACTCAGAGTAACATATGACAAAGCTTGCAAATCCATATGCCCTCCCCAAGTTTCATTCTCTCCCATTAATCGACAAGACTCGCGAATGTAACATCATACTCCATAAAAGTCTCAAATGCATGTTGGTTATTCTGTTGAAAGTGGCTAACCATTAGTGTGTTTGACATCATACCTTCATATTACTATATAAATGTGACACTGTATATCTTGAAATTCATGAGATAAACTACAAGATCTTGAGAGCATGGCAACTAAGATGAGAGAGTAGATTTGGTTATAAGAAATGGTATTAATAATTATCGTAAGAACTATACACATGCCTTTAATAGTTTACCTTAATCAATATCTTTTGTTAACATAAATAAAATTATTACCAGATATAATCTAATTTCATACACTTAATGCTATGTCGATATATCTATAGAACCATGTCTTAATTACGATAAGCACAAATGCTAAATCGATACATCTATAGTTACATGTAAATCTGCACAAATACTACATATTTACATACATAACTATCTAGGAACAAAACCAAAACATACCAACAATGAGATAATAACATGGATAAAGAGTGTGAAAGCTTCACCTTTATATACTGAACAACCATGCTCCGGTACTTCCTATGCTCATCTTCAGTTCCTTCAAGTTGATCAACCAATGCCCTTTTCATAAAATAAGACATTTAAATCACACTCATATCAAACAACACGAAACCAATCAAACTCATGTAATTAGGTTGTAAATTATTAGCTCAGATCATATATGTTTAAGTTATTTACTTACAATTACAAGCATATTCCCTACGATATTAGCTTCTTTAATAAAAAAAATAATCTTATTCCGACTTGTGTGGTACATTCACCAAATAATTTTATATTCTTAAAAGAAAAGAAAATGTTTTACAATAAGTGCTCATATTTCTTAACTAATTTAATGGAAACATAAAACAAATAGATAAAGACATAATTCTCAATAACTTCAGCAATTGTACTAACCTAAACAAGCAGTTACCATCGTCAATAACTTGGATGATATTGAAACCTAAAGCATCAAATTATCGTCTCAATGACTGTAAATCACTATGGGGCTAATTGGGCTGGCATTTAAATGCCCCCATTTGACTCGATTTGACTCGATGAATAATGATTTGGTCTAAAATACACTTTAAATATCCCATTTCAATTCCATTTCAAACAAATTTCACCAAAACCATCATTCAAATGCCATGTAAATCAGCCCCTATGCCATCTACCTTGTTTCTGCTACAACATTGATAAAATTTAACACAAATGAAAAGTGACGAGAATGAAAATGTAGAATCGAGAGAAGAAGTTCATGACTTGAGAGAGTGAGTGAAATTAGTTGTGGGGACTTTCCAACTAATCATTTACCCTTTGTATTTTACTTCCTTGGTCTGCCCATTGTAAAAATTACTTTATAGATTACTAAAAATAAAATTGAATAATACTTGTGATTATTCTTTAAGGTGTTTTCTGATTTGTTTATAACACTATACTAACCAATTTATAGATGAACACATTTAATTTTTAGTTATAACAATGTAAGCATATGAAATAATTTCTTTCCCTTTTTTGTTATGATATAATAGAAATAATTTTAAATGTACAATATATGTATGATTGGATACGTCGAATCTATAATATGTTTGATTGGTTTAAAAGGATATAAATTAATATTTTTCCATTAATAACTAATGTAAGCATATGAAGTAAACTCTGTCAATGTTTAAATCTAGATTGTTAAATTAGAATTAATTTTGAAAGTACTATTTATATTTGGATACATCAAATTTATAATATCTTCGAGTTTTTTTAAGTGGACTATCAGATATAAATTAACATTTAGTAACAATCTACCTATTTCGTCTCATTAAATCAATGTATATACTATAAACAGTTTTACTGTAAATTTATGAACATTAAATTCATTTCTCCTTTTTCATTAACAAGCTAGATGTATCCGTCAATGAGATCAAGTAGTGGGGAACAGAAGTTTGATTTGAACACCAGTCAATTTTCTGGTCCAAACAGGAATCTAAACACCCCTACAAACTACATTTCATTCCATGTTGATAATTGCTTGCTTGCTAGTTAGAAACACTCCTATGTATTTAGAATGACAAACAAACACAGATGGATTATGTATTTTGCAGCAAAACTAGTGTTACTATGCATACTACTCCCCATCTAATGGATACTTTATGTAAATGAATGAATTCAACAAGTCCACCATTCCAGAGATTTAGTAGTACTCAACTTTGCTTCTTTGTTTTACTTGCCTTGCTAATTCATTATCCATTTGCTGCATTTCCAGATAAGATTATGTATGTGGAAAGATAATTAACTACATGCCTGCAGGCTTCAGTTAGTTTAATTACATCAGATACAGCAAACCCTGTTGTTGAAATGTAACAAATAATAGTCTAAAACAGTCTTGAGTACACGGTCCCCCCACCAACATCAGGGAAACATGTTGCATATTAAATACACGGTCCCCCACCAACATTCATCATCTCGGCCAAAGACAAAAAACACAAGAACCAAGAATTAAAATTTAAATTCAACCCCTCAAATTCAGTTAACCAATCAAATTCAATGTTCATTTTCAACCATTTAATGACCACATTCATTTACCTTCTATGCAGTAATAACTCCTCAACTCTATCAACTACCCAAAATTTACCCATAAAAACCTACTAAATTTACCACATCAACCACACAATTACACACACTCTTAAGCCATTAAACTAATTAAAAACAAAACCTTTCTTCACAATTCAGAAATGAAAGCTCTTTTCATGATGGAGAGGTTGGAGTTTCACATCACCAACGGCGTCAAGTACGAAGACGACGATGGGACCTTCTTTACCGCCCCACTCTTGCTCAGAAACTGCTACACCTCAAGGACTTCTGCAAGAAGTAAGACTACTTCTTCGGCCCCAAGGTAAAGGTGGCTGACTACTTGTGAAGTTGGATGAGATACTTGAGGCTGGAACCCTTCCAGACAATCTCCTTGTGCATGAACTCAATGAGTTTGAGACGTGCACAAATGTCAGCCACCTTCACCTTGGGTCCGTGGAAGTAGTCTTCCTTCCTGCAGAAGGCCTTGAGCTGCAGCAGTTTTTGGGCTAGAGTGGGGCGCCAGAGGAGGTTCATCGTCGTCTTCGTACTTGACGTTGTTATTGATGTGAAACTCCAACCTCTCTCTATGAAAAGAGCTTCCATTTCTGAATTGTGAAGAAAGGTTTTGTTTTTAATTATTTTAATGGCTTAAGGGTGTGTGTAATTGTGTGGTTGATGTGGTATATTTAGGAGGTTTTTATAGGTAAATTTTGGGTAGTTGATAGGGTAATGAATGTGGTGATGGTTGAAAATGGCCATATTGGATTGGTTAAGTGAATTTGAGGGGTTGAATTTAGATTTTGACTCTTGATTTTTGTGTTTTTTGTATTTGGTCGAGATGATGGATGTTGGTGGGGGATTATGCTGATGAAGAAGGTTTATGAAGGCTAAATATTCTCTGTATGATTTTATGTACTTAATATGTTGTAATATTGTATCACGTGCTATAAGAATCGCAGTTGCATCAGTGAAAATCCTAGAGCTGATCACTTGTCAGGTCAGGTTTTGATCAGGCTTGAGTTTTGTTGTAAAGTGTAAATTCTCTACTGTTAATTTGGAGAATCATCTACCTACATTTTTCAAAGTTTACATTATTTGGTCATCAGGAGCTTGCAGAAATTTATTCCATTCAGATTGCAGCCATCTTTCTGTGATTCTGCTTCTTTAAAGCTGTTATTTACGATTTGATAGCAAATTAAACTTCTAGAATGACGAAAGCAAGAGCACAAGATAATCTGAAGATTAAGATAGAGCTATGAGATTGTACAGGAGAAATTAAAAGGAGAAAGCTGGGAAAAAAAGACGTATACTGACAAATTATACCGAAAACAAAAATTAAAAAAAAATTAAGAAAATGTAAAACTCAGAAAGTACTAAACAGGACCATGATCCATTCCTTGTTTTTAGTCTTAAAGCTCTCCAGGAATAACTGCTTTGTTGTTGTTGTTGTTGCGGCTGCGGCTGCTGCACTCTTCATTGTGCCTCATCACCTGACTGACATCGTGCCCGTTCTGCCTAATAATCTCTTGTATCGATAGATAAACATGGCGATCTGCTGCAGAATCCATCGAGAATGACCTTATAGGATGTTTAACACAAAACTCATCGTCTTTCATAATATAGATCTCTTCATCTCCCATTATCGAATGATGGCGGAACGTTCTGAATTTCTGATGTAGTGCCTTTCTCGCAGAATGACTTCTAGGTTGCACCAAAAATCTCCTCTGAGTCGCCTATTTCTTCTCGTCCATCTTCCAAGCCTTCAAATCCATCTTCTCTGCATATTTCAATAACCAAGAAATCTTCATCACCTGCCAAGAAGCTCCCAGCCAGTGGCGACGCTTCTTGAGGCGAAGAGTTGGGTGCCACCAGTCTGTCAGGCTGGTACATGTTAGGACCTGAAATAGTTAATCTGCATAAAGGGCAGTTGGAATTGTTCTGAAGCCAAACATCAATACAATCTGAATGGAAAGCATGACTACATTTCGGTAAAACTCTTAGCATTTCATGATCTTGGAACTCATATAAGCAGGCCACACATACAAGCTGTTGAATTCTCCATCATTCTTCCGAAACTGGAAAGTTGGAATATCCCGGATCAGCAACACGTTGAGCCCTCTGCTTCGACATGAGGGCGTGAGTGGATCTTCAGGAATTGCCTCAGCAGGTCAAGATGTTCCCATCTCAAGCAGCACTTGTTGACAAAAAATGTGGAAGCTGATTAACATGAAGGCTGCAGCTAGAAGCCTACTATTGACAAGATAGAGCTTACTTTGTAAATTGAATTGATTTACAGAATTAATCATCGAAATTACGACTCATGCCTTAGCAGCAATGCACACTCTACTAGTCTACTGTTTTGTCCCTACAACTATTATCAGTATGAGTGATTCTGTCCAGCAAGATTGGATGTGCACAATGCATCTGCATCTCATTCGTATCTCACAAAACATTCAACCCCATAGATATTTCTGGATGGTTTACTTTTTGCTGTGTAATTTTTCTTCTCATTTCTCTTCATTTCTCTTAGTATATTCAGCTGCATCTGGTTTATTATGGATGCAGATGTTCCCATCTCCAACGAAGAAACTCGAGGTATTTAAGACCCACGAAGATCGTATATGTAATTAATTACCAGACTGTCTTATTAGTGATATTCGATTTATTCTGTCCCGGCTACACGCAGACAATATAACGCAGTGTCAACTCCTGTCTACTACTATTAATCTATCATTGAACAAGAGGGAGGCGAGTATCGAAAACTTCCACAGTTTTATGAATAGGAAGTACTGTTCATTGTCCACTGGAAACTACGGTGTTTTTGTCTTAAATCTAGTTGGGCCGATTATGAAGATATAGTAAACAGAACACCAGAAAAAAGTTGAAAGAAGGGACAAGTAAACAAGAATACTTTTCATTGCATCTTCAACAAACAACATTACATACTCAACTAGTGGGAAACTATACTACATATAAAGAAGTTCACCACTTTCATCCAGGTCTAGCTGAAGGAGCGGGTCAGAATCTGTCATCGTATCACCTTCAAGAAGAGCTTGCATCCAGCTGAAGTCCTCTTGATTCGTAAATTCGTGCAATGTAAGACACGGATTATCACCACACAAGGTCGTAGCTTTACTTGTTGAGGCAATAGAACCCTCATAATCACCATCAGACACAACTTTCTCATTACTTGTTGAAAAACCGGCACTATCAATAATTTTTGGCATGCTGAAAACTTCTCCTACTACTTCTTGTCCATCTATAACCTCATCATCAGTATTCTTCTCCAATTCATATTCAAGATCATTCGCCCAGCTGTCAAGACCAACATCCTCTTCATTCATTAATTCGCCCAAAGGAGGACACTGATTAACATCACTCACGACCTTTGCGCTAGTTGCTGAGGCAACAAAACTCTCATAATCACCATTAGACACGACCTTCTCGTTTCTTGTTGAACCACCAGCACTGTCAATAATTACTGGCATGCTGGAAACATCTAGTCCAGTTATAACCTCATCATCAATATTCTTCTCCCGCATACGCTTATGATCACTACCATCATGATCCTCCACAGTTTGCTGATCACCATCCGAGTATTTCCTCTTGTGTCCAATAAACTGATCTGCAGCAGTCGTAGATTGATGAAAATCGTCAACAATAATCCTACAGATGACCAAATCGGTGTTATCTATAGAGTATTCGTGCATTCTCCATCTTCCTTTGTCAGGTTGCAAGACTCCGTCATTTTTGTAGAAGGTGAAACTTCTCATCTTCCCACTGACATTTTGACGGTACTTGATGTTGTGGCTCACTTGCTTCCCACCCCACGTACCAGAGCCTGCTGTCCGCATAGCACGTTTCTTGTTGCCAGACTGAATCAATCTAGAGAAAACGTAGGTTTCTTTCTGCTTCAGAATCCATCCATCTTTCCAAGTATAATACCAGGGATGATCATCCTTCAAAACCTCCCAGGGTAGTAGCTTACCATACATCTGCCTATCCAAAATTTGGATAAAGCTGGGAAGACGAAGCTGATCGGAAAGTTTACGAGTGAGATAGTAACCAATGAGTTCTTGATCACTCGGCTTGAACTTGATTCCAGGAGGAAAAACGCTGGTATCCATTGTTTTGATATCTGATCATATCATATTAACACACGGCGCAAAACTTGAACAATTCGATTCTTCTCAAGAGTCAAGAAACAGACAAACAAATTTTGCTCTCTTCTCTTTTGTTCGACTAAACTTACTTCTTTTTCCTGGTTTGTATAGGATAGTTCAATAGCAACGATGTATTTATACATGTCTGTCAATTTAATTTAGGAAATTTTGTTTGATTTTAGGAAAGGTTCCTTGGTTTGTTTACAATTAGATTTAGCGTATCTTTGATTTTTACAAGGAATTTCGTTCTGTGAATATATTGGGCGGTAAATAGAGGCCCATGAAAATTTCCAATTTATGAAGAAAAGAAAAGAATTACATCAGGCTATCTTCAATTTTCTAGTTTAAAGTAAAAGAAGAAGAAACATACTAAACATTGATTACCTTGTGCAAAAACCAACTACAATTTCTTGCACAGTCGATTATTTGTTTGCAATTTGTATAAGTTTCGTATACAATGCAACTCGGTCGGATTATTTGCCACCGAAGAAAAGAAAAATATTTAGAGATGAGAAATAAGTTCAGATTCTGTTGAATTTAAGTTCGGAAATTGCATGGTGGTGTTCAATTGCTGATGAATATTGAGGCAGCATTTAAAGTGTGTCATTTTGACAGTAGGATAAAAACTGATAGTCTGAACTCTAGTATAATGTTGACTTAGGCTTACACTTTTCATGAAATATAGCAGAAGTATTTTGTAAGAACATCTGGTCAGGATGAACATTATTATTTAAGAAGTTTTTGTTCTTGATGCTGCATGATATTTCGAAAGATTGTGTTCTTGATTCTGCATTCAAGAAATTTAACCTGATATGAAGTACTTTTCTGAGTTTTGCTAGCTCCAAACATCTTATCATTCGTTGATCATTAAAAGACGACTGAGATAAGCTTTGGATGGCTAACAAGCTGTATGTATATGTTGGCAGAACCTCGATAGGATTTCCGAAGTGGATGCCACCTTTTCTCATTAAGTGACTCTCCGATTCTCACAGTTTAGTTTTCGTTAAGGAACATGCCTCTGATGATGTACAATTCGAAGGCTCAAGTTCTCAGTAAGGCTTTAAGTTCATGCCACAACTCATATTACTAATTTGAAAAGAGCGAAAAATTCTTGTTGAGGTAAGCGTTTCTAAACCTGTGCCAGGAGCAATTGTGCTATAATTTCAGGGGAAATAAAACCAAGGTGCTGCTTTACATTGATATAAAACCTTACTCTTGTTGAAGTAGGCGTTTCATGGCATGAGTTCGACATAGTTTCAAATCATATAAACTGAAAATGGAAAACAGATTTACACGCTCTTGCTCTCCCTCTCACTTGAATCTATGTACTTAAATTGTCACTGGACAAGAGGACATCCCTCTACCACCACCCCTTGGGCAGTCGGACACGATGCCAGCGGGCAATGATCGTCATAATCCATTCCCCCACCACTTTGGCCCCTGGATGTCATATGTTTGTAGTGCAAAAAACCGCATGACTGCCATGAACGTGACTCCTGCATTGAGGGCAGCAGCCATGACGTAAGCATGGTGAGCCCACCACTTCCTGTTCACCCTGTAGATGTAAATATTGAAGAACATTCCAATAGCCAGAAACGATATGAAGTTAACTGCCCTAGCAGATGGCATAGTTCATGTAGCCGGAAGAATAACCGGAATGTTGATCAACTAGATCCTTTTCTTCTCAGGATACCTTTTTGCGAGAAAGTAGAATGGAAATGTAAGCACTGCACCAGCAAGGGAAAAATAGTTGAGGTTCCCATATACACCTTGGCTCGTAAACTGACGCAATGGGCCATCACTCATGACTCCCTAGATGATGGACGCGCTGTAGAAAATGCCATCACCAGGGGCTTGTCCATGGGCTCCCTTCTGGTATGTTTGGGATTGATGTCAGCAGCCACCAGGATGTCGCAAAGTTTATATACACAGGATGCAACTACCGTTCCAGCTAACTACATTTGGTACGTGTTAACCGCTCATCAATGTGCATGTTTTGAAAGTGTCACTATATATTTTATCTTTCTTAATTAGGTCAATTGTTGTTTGATTGAATGTTTATTTTGCAGGAAATAACCTTGGTAATTAAACTAATTGAACTAATTGATGATCGAAGACTTCCTTCAGAAAAAGCAAGAGATCAACCAAAATATCAAAAAAATATTGAAGAAGATATTTAATGATGACATAATTCCTTCTAGCAGCCAACTCAAGAAAAGCAAAGAAGAAAACTTCCTTACTGCTTCTTTACTTTCTCTATGTACGATCAAGAAGAAGTCGAAAACTATATATACATAAAGAAAGCTGTTTTGCAAGACTACTGAGACTTTATACATTCATATTATATTGTTTTGTTCATCAAACGGGTGTTTGTGAATCATTCACCGTAATAGTTACTAGAATATGTTCTTTGTTCGAGTTTATTCTAGGTCTAGTTTCCTTGAGTTAATCGTTCGCTTGTGATTGATCCTAAACTCCTTTTGAAATTCTACTATTCTAACTAGTGAAAATTTAGCCTACGGCACCGTCAGCATAATTTATATATACAGGCAAGTACTTCCTTGGTTTTCACAAGTGATTTAATAACACAAATCTCAGAGTACAAAATCCCTGAATAATAAGGTATAGACTAATAAGAAATAAATCTAAAACAAAGATCACACAATGCAGTACATCGTAAAGCTAAGCTTATCATATAGCAGAGCGACTCCATAATCAAGTACAGTAACAAGCACAAGGAGGTAGAAGCACACCAGCAGAGAAAAATTCAACATTGATGTTGTAAGCACCTATCCCAAGCAAGATCAAGATTTTCAGGTCAAGATTTTTTTAGGAATACTCTATCACCAGTTCAGCACTATGCTTATAAACAAGTTCAGCACTATGCTTTTAAACAGGAGAGGCTCTACCCAACCCGGCCCAAACCCAGATAACGCAAATTATAAATCAAATCCTCCGACCTATTATTAATCTATGTTAAGGAGTGGGTCATCTAAGTATGCATGATGGCAAGGTTAGATACTTTTAAGTTTTTTTCTTGTCAAGAAGATGAACATGAAAAGAATAGGAGATACAAACAAAATTAACATGGAAAGATATTGGATCAGAACTAGTACAATCAATAGGTTCAGAAAGAACAGCAAATCAACAAGCATAACTGGGGCATTTGACACAAGCATACACGATTTAAGGTTTTATCTAGTTAAGTTTATCAGCCTAGTTATTGTCAGAACAGACATCTGCGAACGGAAATGAAAATCACATTAATAAGGACACCATAAAGCTACAAATATAAGACTTCAAAAATTATAATCCTTATAACAAGTAGATACCATGAATTTTCCCCAATTCCACATGCCGATAATACATAGCTCTTATGGGGAACGACGACGACACTTTAATAGGGGGTGTTAAAAAAGCAAAACAGGTAAGTGTGATATTCCATTACATAGGAAAACACAACTCAATCAAAGCCTCACGGTTGATCCACAGGCCCATCACGTTGGAAGATTCTTTAGACAATCAGATAAGGAGCTTCTCAATGGCATCCTGAAGTAGAAAAAATGAAGATTGCTTGAGAACGAGCCCACTTAACATTGGGAATATTCACATTATAATGCATAATAAAGCTATATGTATCTTACCTTCAGTTGCTGAATTTGGGTTTTCAACTGGCTGCCCTCGTTGCTTGTAACAGAACATGCAATGACAGGTCTTGTCACTCCACATGCTCGCCCAAGAGCTTGCTTTGATGGAACGAATACGTAAGGCACGTTCTGCAATAGTAAAAGGTTGTTTGAGATCTGAGCAACAGCATAACTACAAAACTCTGAACAGCACCAACTATTACATGCATGATGCATCATATATTACGTTACAAACAGAAGTGAAAAGAGGCCCGTTGCTTGGTCCAGGCATGTCCACTCTCACCAGAAATGAAAATTGAAGAGTGGTGTGTTGGTCGTTTTCAATTTTTTAAGACTCGGAGAGAAAAGCTAAAGCAGAAACAATACATCATTCTTTGTAAAAACTAAGCCACTGTTAAAAAACTTACTACAAACACAATTTTGAAGGTGACCAAGAATACAAGTGGAAAAGATCAAAAAATCAAAGAAATACCCACTTGAGCACCAGGATAAACTTATAAAGACTTTTATTATGTTCTTCAATCTTACAAACTATCTCCATTAAGCACTTGTAACGAATTCAAAACATATCAACACAGTTAGCCGCTGTGCCCTGTGTGTGTTCTAGATGTTTAATTTATCCTTGTAACTTGCATTTTCTGTCAGCAGATCAAGTTAACGAATTAAATCAGCAAGTTCGGAATAATTGTAATCGAACTTCGGGCTACAATACATTTTCCAATCTTACAACAATATCTCAGAATTGAACACAAGTAACTAGTTTGACCATCCACTTACTACAAATTGTAACACAAATCACAAGAGCAAGCAGTTAACAGTTATTCGATAAACCTGTATCAACACGAGCACTTGAAGCTAATGAAACAATTAAATACCTTATCCTCAGCAAGAAGAGGAAGGTGGAGCAAGATCTCAAGGGGCTCCGTATCAGCTGCCATGACGACAAACTCCGAAATTCCCCTGTTCAATGTCTTTGTTGCTGCAATTGAAAAAATGTTTAAAACTTTCGCAAGAAATCAATTGTGGAGTAGTAAAAAGCATAGAAAATCGGAAATGAAGCACAGAGCTACCTACCTTCATTAGCACCCTTTTTGAGTTGCTTATAGTTGGCAGCTTGCTGAACCAAGTCGAGAATTGTAATGGTGAGCTGGGCATCAGCCAAGGGGTATGCCTTAGGGTTGACAGCTTCAGCAGTCTATACAAACAAATAGATAGATACATAGAGAGTTGAGAAAAAAAAGGTGGCTTGAATTACAAGTGAAAGTGGAAGAGAGAAGTGAAAGTTACCATGGCGCAGGCAGGCAGGCAGGCAGGCAGGCAGGCGAATTGAGGATCGGAGAGAAGGGAGTTGAGGGTTGGTTGGTCGACTTGCAGCAAAGCAAAAACCCTGGAGATGAGAAGAAATTGGGAGAAAACTAAAGACAAGTGCTAGCCTAGGGTTTTTATGGGATGGGTTAACTTAATAGCTAGTGCATATGGACTAAGCTAAACGTTGCACTGGTGGCCCATTACACTTTGCTTGGGTATCAGCCCAATACGCAGATGAAAATTTTATTTTAGGTACACTAAAGTGAAATACTAAATGATTAATTTGGCTACACTACTGTAATTACATGTCCAATTGAGGAATTTCGATTGATTTTTCAATCGAACTGATGACGTGGCCTTTGAACATGCAATTTTTCCACCAAATTTGGAGGGAAAATCACACATTCGGCGGCCACGTCTCAATTTGACCGGAAAATCGGGAGTTTCTCAATTGGACAGGTGGTTACATACATAAATTGGTCACTCTCATTTTAGTGTACCTAAAGTGGCAGTGTCTCACTCTAATGTAAAATAAAATTTTCCCATTTAAACAACAAGAGGTTTTTTGAAAATTTTTGAGGTTGATACCATTTTGGAATTAATATTTAAAAAAATAATGATGTATCATTTGCACTATGGCCTTATATAGTAAAAGTAGCTGAAAAATAGCTGGTAGCTGAATAACTAGTTGGTTAGGTAACTTTTTTTTTCAAACAAGTTAAGTCCCTGTTTAGCAAAACTAGCTGAAAAAGTAGCTGGTAGCTGAAAAGGCAGTTAGTAGCTGAATAATTAGCCGGTAGCTAAGTTAGGTAGCTTTTTTTCCAACAAGCTAACTTGATTAGCTTCTCAAACCAGCTAGTTTTTCAGCTAGCTTGTTTGAAAAGTTGTTCGCGTTCACGTAACGAGCTTTTTACTAAAAAAAACTCATAGAAAAGCTAACTGAAAAGATAGTGGTAAACAGAGCCTAACTTGATTAACTTCTCAAACAAGCTAACTTTTTCAGTTAGCTTGTTTGAAAAGTTGTGCGTTCATGTAACGAGCTTTTTATAAAAAAAAAATTATAAAGCTGAAAAGGTAGTGATAAACAGAGTCTATATGATACAATAAAAAAATTATATATTGTCACATTTAATTAATTTTATGTGTGAAAATTGTACTATTTACACTATGTAATACAACATTTTTTATAACTTGATTATTTTTTGTAAAACAATTATTTTTCTGTATGTTTTTTAAATTTACTTTCCAATAGTGTACTGGGGCAAATTTTTAATGGTTTTTTGTTGTTCATTCTAGCTCGGTTGCTGGGTTACATACAGAACCTACAATGTCGTATGCAGAGAACATTTAAGGGGAAATTGTTGAAATTTATGAAGAAAAGAATTAGTAAATTATGCCTTGTAGGTTATGGTTGCTATGAGACTACTTAATTATTCGTTAATTAAGTGATTAAAATATATAGTCGTAAGCTACTATGTAAGAGCTTCGAATTGATATATTGCAGGCCCAAAACGGACCTTGGGTTAGTGAGGAACAAGTGCTAAAAGTTGGAAGAGTAAGTGGGCTTATCCCACATCGCTTGCAAATGAAAGTCATCTCTAGTTTATAACATGTTGCATTATTATACTTGCTAAGTGTGATGGTGAGGTTATGGAAAACCTTCTACGCGGGCGCAGGGGAGGGTGCGATTTTTCTGAGTTCGCCAGAACAGCTAAGAATTATATCCCAGATTTGTACTTACCTGTTGGGTTTCGACCGTTGGTGAGGGGGCGTAATTGTTTTAAGGAAACTGTGCAAGCACAGGCCTCAGATTATTCTTACCAAAGGCGGTTTGTTATAGGTTTGTAATTGGATATGGTTATCCCAGTGTAATTGGATAGGGCATTATAGGTTTGTTATATAGGTAGAGAAAAATGTTGCCACTGTAGAGTCATTTCGATCTTCGGCATTTAAATGCCATAACAAACACAAAATCCTCGAGTAGCATCCAAACGGCGTTTGGATGCTACTCCAATCAGCCCATTTGTGAGTGAATTACTGATAAGATGCCGTAGCAACAGCAGTGAACAAAACTATTACAGCAGCTGGTATCCATGTACCTCCAGCTTTCTGAAGCTTCTACAGATGGTGTGCCTTCATCGAACCCAACAAGATTGCCTCGAATCGATGGACCATGTGTTTTGCTTAAACGATTCTGAGGAAGTTAGAGTGGAGCTCTATAAACAAAATCTCATGGAGTGGAGAACTACAAAGCTGACAAAGTTGATTAATACTAGAGACGTTTACATATGAACCTGCGAAGAGTTGCCAATTACATCTGGATCCCTCTTAGTTGAACAATAATAGATGAGCACTGTGTTCGTTAAATTTAATTACACTGAAACCCACGAATATGACTTTTCACGAATTAAAATGCGGAAAACCCATTTTTACCCCTGTTCGAAAATTGAATTTTTGATTCAGCCAAACAGCTTTACTTGTGGGCGCCCAACCCATTATACGTGCCTAGCACGTGAGGACCTATATGTAATTGATATTGCTCGACTTTGTAGGTCAATGTAATTAGCAGTTAACCGGTTTTTGAAAACTAGCCGTTGGAATTTGATTTGGAGTCTATTTATACCTACTTTAAACTCTTCTTTTGGTACTTCTTCATATCTGAACTTCGAAAAAGTGTATCAAATGTGTAAAAGAAAGGTTTTGCA
Organism: Plantago elongata; assembly: GCA_036897095.1. Taxonomy (NCBI): domain Eukaryota; kingdom Viridiplantae; phylum Streptophyta; class Magnoliopsida; order Lamiales; family Plantaginaceae; genus Plantago; species Plantago elongata. Next base: position 135 of record JAYMSP010000253.1, on the reverse strand, counting down.
TTCATCAAACATGTAGCGCCCCAAGACCCGGGTTCAGACGTCAAGAATTGTGACGAACCAAAATAAGTACATTTATTTAAAAGCCGAGAATATTATTCGATACAAACCCAAAATATTCAGAGTATTATTGCGGAA
>JAYMSP010000252.1:0-63959 GCA_036897095.1 Plantago elongata | reverse complement strand
TCCAACCTTTGTGTTAGGTGACAATAATTTGAAACGTTCAAGTGCAAACTCAAAAAAAAAAAAAAAGATCTGGGTGTAAAATCAAAGTGGACTAAAAGGTTCTAGTGTAAAATAAAATTTTCTCATTATAGATAATAATATAATATATAAAATTTCATTTTTAAGTGTGTATAATATTAGGTGTGTATAGTTTCATGTTAATCTAAAAAATTGTATAGTTTACTTAATTTGAATTACACAATTTATGTAGAGTTGGCTTTATAATACTTGTTTTTCAAATTATGTCTTATTTTATCATATATTTTCTTATGTTTTTTTATGTTTTTTAGTACATGTAAAATTTAATATTTAACTATATGCAAGTAGATTAATTTTTAGGAAACTTATTAAAATACGCCAAGCAAACTAAAACCATACATGTCCTTGATTTTAATATTGCATGCAATATCTTTTTGAAATTTCAAATAGTATGAAATTAAATTAAAATATTCATATCTTTATATTATACATTTTATTCATTATCCGATTAAGTATGGGTGAATTGGATTGCGGATCAACCCGTGCAATTATGGATTAATTCGTCTGAGAAAGTATTCAAATGATAATATTCTCATCTCTTAAATGAAAAATATCTCTCTTCTGGTATACACCAACTCTCTTACTTTATTAAGTTTTATCCTTGCTTTATAGCCATCTCTCCTACTTTATTCACTATTTTTTATACTTTATCACCTTCTCTTATACTTTATTTAATTTTTTCTTAATACTTATATCGCGTTTCGCGGAAAGATGTACCCGGAAATGAGGAAATATAAAATACACAATAAAAGTTAACTTTGTTGAGCTTAAGTTACCAAATTATGCTACTAACAACTTACCATATCTTATTACAAATATGGGCAAATTACATATAATACCCCAACTAGATTGTCCAATTACATATTCATACCCGTTATTTTTTTATTACATCTACACCTACAATCATTGACCAACATTAAAGATTCATTTTTTAGAAGAAAAATAGTACAATAAAATTTAATTAAAAAATAACAATAATAATAAATTTCATTATAATATGGGCTATAATGTTTAAAATTATCTCTTATAGCTCAACGGACCGACCGGAGCTCCGACCAGAATTTTCACGGGAGCTTTATTCAGAGCATCCATGAAAGTTGGAACAAGCTTCGATGGAAACTATAAATGCACGTCTGGAAGCTATGTTCGGAGCTAGAAGCTCCAGCATTTTTTATTTTCTTTTAAGAATAAGAAGAAGATGATGTAGTAAATTAATTAGAAGAGCTTCCAACTCGATTTTACCTTCCATGTTGCTTGATAGGTTTCGACATAGCTTCATTCAAGCTTTTATGTCCGAATTAAATTTCTATTAAAGATCAATTTCGAGCATATGTGATGGGTTACGGTAGGGAAATCGTGGAAGGGGGAGTATGTGGTGGTATTGTATTTTGGAGAAAGATTGATAAATTAGGGGTCTAAATATAATAAAATATTTCAATTTTAGAATAATTAATTAACATAATTTATTATAATAAAATAATATAATTTCATGAAAGAAAAAAAAATTAATAATTTTGTGTTTTAATTTTAATTTTTTAGGGTAAATTTGAATTTTTGTTGAATATTTGTATTTTTATGTTTACATATTTATAAGGCGAAGGGCGATTGTATTGTCGTCCTAAGGTTATAAGACGATCGCCTTATCGCCAAAGTCGATTTAATCTGTACCGTTAGATCAAAGATCTGAAAGTATATCAATTGCATGTTTTTTTTAAGTGAGAAGGATAAATATTGGAGATCTTGAACATCTAATACACATCCTCCCATCCAAGAGTCTCCTAATGCACATCACTCATCACTCCAATCCAAGAGTCTCCTAATGCCCATCACTCATCATAATGCAATAGCCAAGGAGGGTGAAAATGTTTTACACGTATGGGCATAGTTACTATTGTACTAGAAGTCCAAAAGATGAGGTTGGTACTTGGTACAAGAGGAGCAGCCCAAACCAAACCACACTTGAGTATTCACTATTCGTTAGAATTCAGAAATGGAAGCTCTTTTGATGGAGAGGTTGGAGTGGAACATCACCAACGGCGTAAAGTAAGAAGACGACGATGGAACCTCCTCTACCGCCCCACTATTGCCCAAAAGTTGCTGCAGCTCAAGGCCTTATGCAAGAAGGAAGACTACTTTTTCGGCCCCAAGGTGAAGGTGGCTGACATTTGTGCAAAGTTCAAGCTCATTGAGGTCATGCACAAGGATATTGGCTGGAAGGGTACTAGCCTCAAGTCTCTCATCATGGAGATTGAGTAGTACTTCTCCCTGCAGCCCAATGAAGGGCTGATCTGGAGTGAACCTATCCAGTCCAGGCGGAGATGTATGTGGATGACCTCATTGCTGAGTATGTTCAGCAATGAGTATGTTTCCTGTTTCTATGTATGCATTCTACTTTTCAATCATCAATAATAGAATGCGCATTTCATTACATGCTACTTCAATACATAACAATAATAACAACATAAAAAAATAACAACTAGGGGGCTGCTTGGCATGGCATTTGGATGGCCATTTGGATGATTTTTGAGAATTTTGTGTCTGGGAAGCAATTGAAATGGGCATCATTCAAATGGTTCTACTGTTCCAAAATGTTCCTCCATTTTGCAGGAGCTAGCCTAGCAGAAGTCAGATCTGACGAAATCTCCAACGGTAGAAAAAGAAAAAGACCTCGACGGAACTTGAAGCCGGAAAAAGAAACAATCGGAATGTTGAACGGCGAGCAATCGATCTGGTTGTTCTTCACGTAAAAGCGAAAAAGAAACAATCGGAATGTTGAACGGCGAGCAATCGATCTGGTTGTTCTTCACGTAAAAGCCACCAGAAAAACCCTCTATGTATCACTTCTCTCTCTCTCTTTCTTTCTTGCTCGGTGAGGGAGGGGGAGGCGGTGGCGGTGAGGGAGAGGGAGGCGGTGGCCGACTGATGATTTGGTGAAGAAGCGGGGTGAAGTGAAGAAGCTGACTTAGCCTTGGCTAATGTTATCAGGCATAAAAGTGTATATTTAACCCTTGGCTAATGTCAAACATAGGAGGATTGGAGGATTCCCGAACATATAAGGAGGCCGGGGGCAGAGCAGTCAGTTACCTTCACCAATCCATTCAAATTTGGTAAAAATTCAAAACCCCTTCTTATGTCGTTGCATAAGTCGGGCATAGTCGACCGGAGCCGATGCATAGAAAGAATATGAGTAAGTATAGTAAAAGGACATATTTTCCTAATCAATATGAAATTCTGATTTCATAATAGAGAACCGGTCAAAAACATAATAAACATGTCAATAACTTTTATAAAAATTAAGTAAATAAACAATAATCTCACAAAAAAAACCATATCATTCAACTACGTGGCCCAATTAATGCCTCGTCAAATTCATTGGTTACTGATGAAGAAGAAGATGATGAAACATATGGCAAAAGGGAAGAAGAAGAAGTTTGGGCGATTAGATGATTATAGTGTCAGTGTATTATTCTCTCAACAACTTTTGCTATTCACTCGAGTTACCGGGGCTATTTTAAATGATTATCAAAGTTCCGATGATACTCATGAGAAAATTGGGCACATAGTGTCAACACATTATGGATATATAAGTGAAGTTTATAAAAATCAAACCGACAATGATTCAAATCCGTATAATCTCTTGCGTTCCGTTCTGTTATATAATTTCGGAGGTATTGGTGATCCAAACATTCGGGAAAAATCATCGGTAAAGTAAGAAATTCATTCTAAATGTGAAGATTCAATCGATGAATACTTATGTTTCGTGCTTAACGGTCGTCTAACCATTGCTATTCTTCACCACACACTGAAGCACGCAAACGATGTGATCAGAACTTGAAACAAGACGAAAGACAGATAAAAAAATTATGTTTCTCTCTCCACAAATCCTAGTGGGATAAACATTTCTACTTCCACACTCTATATTTTCTTCTTTCCCTCTCCATATACTTCAATGATATACCAGAGAGTCGCCTTCTCCTCCAACAATGTTTGGGAGAATCATTCCCGTCATATTTCATCGATTTTGTCGAATTTCTACGAGATTTCACTGTATTTCTTCAAATCATTACAAATTTGGTAGATCGATTAAATAGCTTCGTGGTTTTTGTTGTTTTTCATCTTTTATATCGTTTAATGTCGTTTATTTTTGTTCAAATCTTAATTGGAAGTGAAATTTGATCTTTTATTTTAGTTTTTTGTTGATTTGAATTATCTGATTTTTTCAGATATGATTTCAGATCAGAAATTCGCACATTGAAAAATTGAATTATTTCGCGATCAAGTGTTTTGTTATAGTTTTAGGAGCTATTATTAACATTTTAAGAACTAGTATTGTAGTTTTAAGCATCTTCCTTATACGAATTAATGTCGCTCCTTTCTTGTTAAAAACAACGGCTGTGGAATTTTACCTTTTATTTTTCGTTTTTCATTGATTTTTTGATCTGATGTTTCCAGATATGGAACTAGCTATGAAGATCGTACAGTGAAAATCACAATCATGTATATGCTGTTTTGTTATGGTTTTAAGATGTACTGTTATGATTTTACGAGTTGTTGTTATATATCTAAGCATCATCATTATGTTTGTAGCACATGTGTTATGATTTTTACGAACTATCATTGTAGTTATAAGCAACGACGTTAGTGTTTTTAGCTTATCGTGAAATATTTTAAAATTATTGTTTTACAAATGCATTGTTATTGTTTTAATTAAGAGGCAATGCCATAATTTTACGAGTCATTGTTGTTGATTTATGCATTAACATTGTTATTATTTGGCTTGTGTTGCATGTTCAAACTTTTTTATAGTTTAAAAGGAATAATTATAGTTTTAAGATGCAACATTATGATTTCATTTTTCAATGTTCAAGTTTTGTTATAGTTTTAGAAGACATTGATATGGGTAAACATCAATATTGATATATTTAGCTTGTTCAACATGTTCCTTTTTTGCTTACACACCAACGTAATAGTTTTAGTGAGAGTTGTTATTGTTTTAATCCAGTTAGTGAATGTTTGAACCAGGTGCTGGTAATGACATCAAAATTGGTGATAGGACTTTTAAAGGTGTCACTGTAGTACTGAAGCAACAAGCACAAGGCTGGAAGCCGAAGTTCACCAATAAATTCAATCGAAAGAAGCCTATTTTTACAACTTAATTTGTTGTCACAAAAACGCCGATTGATCATTTCTTGTAATTATTCTCTTATAAGAATAAATGTTTTTAATCTTCAGAGGCGAAATGTTTTAATATTTTAATGATTGGATATTACAACTAGCTTCTTTTAAGATCGTTTATTGGTGTTTTAATGCATACCTCGAACCTTTAAACATGTTAAATGTTAGTTTAATGATATTCGATTGCCAGTAACTATAACAAACAATTTAAAAAACTCTTATGTAGCTCCTTAAACCATCATAACATCTTAAAAAAAAAACAAATGAAGTTAAAAGTATAGTTGACACATACAATATTAACGCATTTAAACCATCACATCGATCATAGCTTAACACATACACAAATGACGTTAAAACTTCAACTGAAATTTTGAATGCTAAGAACTTGAAATCGTAACATAGTTTAGCAAAAGTATAATTAACAATTCTAAGTGATTTTTTAAGAAACTTGACCAACTAAATTGCTAAAACCCAAAAACATTGAATTTCTTATTTTTAGGAAAATATTATATTTTTTAAGACTTTATCGAAAGAGTTAAGTTGTGTTCTCTTCAACTGAGATTTATTTAACTGAACTGGATTGGACAAAATAAACTGAACTGAACTAAAATAAGATATAAATTATAACTGGACTGATTTTCCGTTAGAACTAAATCTCAGCCCAGCCCAGCCCAGAGAGTCCGCAAGCAAGACCTGAAGCATATCAAACTCCAAAGGTCAATTCCGGCAATTCCAATATATTTATTTATGCGCGGGAAAATTTCTCAATCTACTCAATCCCGCCCCCCAAACCAAATCCCTCATTCCAGTATCTCTCTACTCTCCCACCCAAAAACCTCCCTAATCCCTCGTTTTCCTTCTGAATCACACCGTCGAAACCATGAACGGCACCGATAACCGGAGGAGAGAGCGGTGGGACAGCAGCAGGATCTCGAAGAAGCAGAAGCTCATCCTAAACACCGAGGAGCAGCTCGAATCGAAGCTCGGTTTCGACGCCTTCACCGAAGGCGACAAGCGCCTCGGTTGGCTCCTCACCTTCTCCTCCGTAAGTTCTCTTCATCATCAAGTCATCAATTCTGTTATCGCTTTAAATTTACGCTAGTTTTAGATTGAAGTTTACTGAAAATGTTGGAAATCTATGTCCGATTAGTCGTCGTGGGAGGATCAGGAGACTCACAAAGTGTACAGCTGTGTCGATCTCTATTTTGTGTGCCAGGTAATAAGTTCGGTACTGTTAGTTATTGAGTTTTGGTGCGATCTGGTGATGTGTTTGTGCTAGATTGCTAACTGTGGTTTTGGTTGAGTGAAGGATGGTTCCACGTTCAAGGCGAAATACAGGTTCCGGCCGTATTTTTATGCAGCAACGAAGGTATGATCTGGATTGAAGTTTGAATAACCAGGTTTCTGTTTGTTGTTTTGGATTGTATTGTTTTTAAGGGTTTTGTTGGAATGTGACTGTAGGGGAAGAAGGAAATGGACGTTGATGCGTATTTGAGAAGGAGATATGAAGGTCAAATTGCTGATATCGAGATCTTGGAGAAGGAAGATCTTGCTCTTGTAAGAACAATTGACCTTGAGATAACATTTTTTTTTTTTTATGGTTGTAGGTTTAAGATTGCTTGTAGTTGGGTGGCAGCTATGTACATATTTTTCTTAAATAGTTAGATGATGGACGTATGACTCATTTACTATAAGGACGTCGAAGTGAGATCTGTTGAAAGGCAAAAAAAAAGGACTGAAAAACATGATTATCAAAGAGATTAAGTGAAATAATTTATTCTTGGTACAAGAGACTTGGTTTATAGTAATTGGTCCTGGCCTAAGAATCTAGAATCTCGGAGTCATTTATCATAAAATTGAGAACTGCCAGTGGTAGTCTTATTATGTAAGAGATATCGAGCAGGAGCCTGTATCAATGGCTGCTTATTGTGAACGACAACGACAAGGTTTACAACTTACTCATAGACCCGGTCTATGGAAGACCTGTGCACCTCTAAGTTAGTAAGCCAATCTGTGCATTATGAGGTCAGAGACTGTTCACCTTTAAGGGGAATGACATCTGGAAATGCATAAACCAGAGAATGTATAATGCTGGTGCCTGTACCATTGTTTTTAGATGAGTAAAAGTCCCTTCAAATGGCACAAGTGCTCCAAGTTTTCAATGGAGCTCTCAGAGATGTTCATTATGCAGTCGCTACTATAAGTTCATTATAAGCTCTCAGAGTTCATCAAAATGTCACCTCTTTTTGTCATGTTACAGTTTCAGAAATATGTGACAGTGACTTCTCCACAATGCTTTAGTTTTCTCTTACTGTTTTTTATACCCAACAATTAAACGACTACATCTCATTTTATTTGTGACAGAAAAATCACCTTTCTGGTTTGCACAAACGCTATTTAAAGATCTCCTTTGATACCGTTCAACAATTGATGCATGTGAAACATGATCTTAGTCGTGTTGTTGAACGCAACAAAGCAAAGTTGGATGCGGATGATGCTTATGAGTCCATTCTAACCGGTAAAAGGTAACAGTGAATTGTTTTCTGGGCGTCCAGTTATATATGTTAAACCGAGGGCTGTATTTGCTTATCGGTCATCCTCACATCGATGATATTTGATCTGTAATAAAATAATCCTTTTCTTCTTGATAAAGTTGTGACAAGACATTATTACTGAGTCTGAAACTAGTTACTTTTGTTGCACAGCAAACAACGGCCTCAAGATTTTATTGACTGTATAAATGATCTCCGAGAGTTTGATGTGCCTTACCACGTCCGCTTCGCAATTGACAATGGTGACTCTCTTTAACTATATTAACTTAAGGAGTCTATTTTCACTTTTTCCTTCACATTCTCATGATTTTTTGTCACACTTGTGAATTGTAATCTCATTTTGAAATCCACATCCTCATCCTCCAGATATAAGATGTGGCCAGTGGTATGACGTCAGTGTATCCAGCACAGGCGTTGCATTAGAAAGAAGAATAGATCTCCTACAGCGTGCTGAGGTCCATGTCTGTGCATTTGATATTGAGACAACAAAACTTCCTCTGAAATTTCCGGACGCTGAATATGATTCAGTCATGATGATTTCTTATATGGTTGATGGCCAAGGGTACCTAATTATTAATAGAGAGGTAATATAATATATTTCAACTGTATGATGTCAGGGCACATCACGGTGTCATAATTAACTTGATTGGTTGTTATCAGAAGTCGTTTGTCTTTTGGGCGTCACCTCACTGGTCAAGAGTTGCCAGTATTAATATTTTCCCTCACAAATGGCATGCCAAACTTTCTTCTTGGGGGTACTTGGAGTTATTATATATGAGTGTAAATCAATTATTGGGCTATTTTATGGTTGGCTCCTGGGGGATAAGTTAAGAGATGGTGGTATTTGGAAAATATAACATTTATTTCGTCGTAATATAAGAATAACATCGATGTGTTTGATCTTGAGATCTGAAGATCATAATTGAGAAAAATGTGTTTAGATGATTATGAAAGCTGGCTTTACATGTGGAACGCCTTTTGGATATGAAAATACTCCCTCACTATACAAGGCATACTCTTACTAGCATGTTTTAAGTTTCATAAACTTTCAATCAGGTTACCAAGAAGTAAGTTAATCAATCTTTATTTAATGCTATAGCTACAATTGGGTCCGCATATAGTGAGCAATCATGACCTTCTTCAGCTTATGCTTTGACTGATTTATTATATGCTGTACTGTATTTTAATTTCTCCATCTGTCGTGCGATATTAGTGTGTGAATGTAAGTTATTTTCACATTTAATTCACTCTGTAATCCATTAATGGTGTTACTGGTGTAAAAATGAAACTAATTCCAGTGCTGAAAATATTACAGTGTGTTGGGGAGGATATAGAGGACCTGGAATACACTCCAAAACCAGAATTTGAAGGATATTTTAAAGTGACCAATGTGAAAGATGAGGTGATTTTATCTTTGTTTTTATATTTAGTTTACTTTTTATGTAAGAAATAACCTGACTTGTTTTGCAAATTTCTCACAGAAAGGGCTCATTGAGCTGTGGTTTGCGCACATGCAAGATGTAAAGCCCGGTATCTATGTCACGTACAATGGCGACTTTTTTGATTGGCCATTCCTGGAAAACCGAGCAGCTCATCATGGTTACAACATGAACAATGTGTGTAGGCTATTTATGCTAACCACCTTGGGTTTCTCGAATTCTTTAAGACTAAATTTCTTTGAGAATGCCTTGTTAAATACTACTCCCTCCGTCCTGGTTAAAACTTTCCCATCTTAATTTTGGGAAGCCTGTCTGATCACATATTACTCTCAAATCATACTGGAAAAAAGTTTTGAGAATTATATAATAAAATCTTGTGTATTGTTTTTTTTCCTTTGTTGTAATATTTGATGTTACTTATATATAAATAAATAAATAAATATGTTTTTGGTGTTTCTCAATGACGGAAATTTAAAGCTTGAAGTTTTATTAGTTGCACCACACATACGCTTATCACATTGTATTCACGTACATGATTCTAATGTTAAAACACTTGAGGACCAATTTTTTACTATTGCTTTAACTCAATGCTATTCATTGCAAATTTGTAAATTTTTTATTGCATTTTGAGAAATCATATCCTTGCAAATGTTTGGTCTTTTTATGTCCCTCGATTTCCTTAAACTACAGGAGTTGGGCTTTCAGTGTGACAAAATCCAAGGTGAATGTCGAGCCAAATTTGCCTGCCACCTAGATTGTTTCGCATGGGTTAAACGTGATAGTTATCTCCCTCAAGGCAGTCATGGCTTGAAGGTTCACATCCATTATTCGTACCTGCTTTTATATGCTTGTGGATGTTTATAAATATTAAGTACACATTTTTTTAAATGCAGAAGATGTATTATACGAAATCATCAAATTATTCACTTTTATATGCTCCTTGTGATATTCCTCTGTATGATTAATATCGCAGGCTGTGACAAAAGCTAAACTGGGATATGATCCATTGGAAGTCAACCCTGAGGATATGGTTCGTTTTGCTATGGAAAGGCCCCAAGTAGGTCTATCTGACTCAAATTTTGACAGATTGATTAATTTTGTCTCTTTGTATAAGATAATGACACAATGTGATGACCTGACATTGGTAAAAGCTAGTTTGGGGGGTTTCATTACATTTATTTATTGGATATCAACCAGACAGCAACTCTCTTAAGTCTGTAATTTTGTATAGAACCGTGAATTATCTATACAAATTTAGTTTATTTGCTTCCTTTTCTGAAGGATCGGAGTTGCTCTTTTTCTTTTTTCTTGAGAACCAACACTTAAAAGACTTTGGCTGTGTGTACACAATTTGCGAACATTAAAATTTGTGCTGATTACCAACACTCCTTTTGGTGAACATTGCAGATGATGGCATCTTATTCCGTTTCTGATGCTGTTTCAACTTACTACCTTTATATGACTTACATTCACCCTTTCATATTTTCCCTTGCTACCATCATTCCCATGCCACCCGACGAGGTCTTACGTAAAGGAAGTGGGACTCTCTGTGAAATGCTTCTTATGGTCCAGGTAGGTAGTTGATGTACTGTGTTTATTGCTTTACTGTAAGAGAAGAGCATAGCATACATGTTATATTTCAGGTCTCCTTTTTCTTTGTCATGCCTGCACTGACTCTTTCTGTTTGTGTGTGTTCTGATGGGTGCAGGCATACCAGGCAAACGTTATCTGTCCTAACAAACACCAATCCGATCCCGAGAAGTTCTACAACAATCAACTCCTGGAGAGTGAGACTTATATTGGTGGGCACGTGGAGTGCCTAGAAAGTGGTGTTTTCAGATCTGATCTTCCTACTAGTTTTAAACTCGATCCAGCTGCCTTTGAGGTAATCCCTCTTTTCTCCATTTAGGTGATATTTTTCCTTATATAGTGTCCAAAATAAAGTTGCTTACTTCATTAAGAGTTTAGTTTATATTTGTCATATCTAACAAAGAAATATTTTTTTCTGCACCATCACTCTTTTGACTTGATCTACCTTCATTATCTGTTTAACTGCAATGGTTGTATGATGTTATAAGCATTGGAGCTTAAATGCCCTGAGAAAGATTCATTGTTTGACACGAAGTGATGGAAGATGTCGACTCCATGTGTATTAACTGGCTTGTGTTGCATTATTTCTCATGCAGCTCAGTCCAAATTGTTTAGATAGAGACTTAATTATTGCCCAACTAATGCTTATGCTCTTGTGCATTTATTTATTTCATGCTCAGCAAGTTACTTTGTAATTCTAATGTTCTGTCATCTTTTGAACCCATGGCCTTTTAGTTATTTATGTTTACTTTGTTTAATGAAAAACTTATATCATAACAGCAATTAATTGACAACCTTGACCGTGACTTGCAATATGCTATCCAAGTGGAGGGAAAACAGGAACTAGATTCAGTGTCTAACTATGAAGAAGTGAAGAACGATATTCTGGAAAAGGTACTATTTCTTCTTCATGTGAATTACATTTAGTTCTCAACTCTTTCGTAAGTACCAGCCTACCATATATGCATATACCAGATAAAGTTGCTTATACAATTTTTGTAAACATTGAAGTTCCTGAGTATTTATTATGGGGCAAACTGTACGGTCATATTTGTCAAAATTTTGTACTTTGTTTGTGTGGGGTGTCTACTCTCAAGTGTATTGCACACAATGCACATCTTTGCCTAACACTATATACTACCACTACCGTTCAAAACTCAAAAGTGGTGTGAGTCTCAATTCAACTTCTATAAAGTTGTTATAAGTTTTTCTGCTATTTTTCTTAAGGCTGTCCATCAATGTTAAGAAAATTTCAGATACCTCTGGAACTGCATGAATATTGAAATCCCTTGTCGCTTTAATTTGCAGCTTATGAGATTGCGAGATGAGCCTGTTCGTGAAGAGGGTCCTCTCATATATCATCTAGATGTTGCTGCGATGTATCCAAACATCATTTTGACAAACAGGCTTCAGGTACTTAATTAGGAATTTGAAATCATTTCATGTATCAGACCTCTTAATAATGGGCTGCACTATTTGTAATAAACCTTAGAAGGACAAAATTTCGTACATTATCTAGGTTTATTATTTTGCTGCGTTCAAACATCCGTGACCAGCCACAATATTATTGATACTTATCACTTGTTAAATGCAAAAAACGAAGCCTGTAATAAATGAAAACAATACTTGCTATTGTTTTTCCTTCTCTTTTTCACTTGTAAGTAACCAGTTCTTAGAACTGAAAGGTGGGGTTTTATATCTTTCTGAACCCCAAGAACTCATCTGTCATTGATGGCAGCTCATATTATGATTATAAATTAAGTTTTGGGCTCGATTAGTAGTGATTGTACATATTTTATTTGAATCTGCTTGTGACATGTTACTAGATGCAAATTTGATGCTGGATGATATTGCATCACAAGTCCCAGTTTGACATTTTATGTAAGTCACCTTCAATTATCTAAGTGTAACTAAACATCCAATCTGTAGTGACATGCAATGACACACAGTATGAGTTCTATCGTCCTTAATTAGTTAATTCTAAACCAGGACTGGTGAAAGCAGGTTCAGGATGACCTTGTAGACTCTGATGTTTAACGTAGTTAATGTCTCCTCGCGTTATTTCATATCAACGATTTCCTTTTGAAAAGCACCAGAATATTAAGCTCCGTGTTACTTTTCAAACCCCCATTTGACTGTAAATGTGTGAACCAAGAATCATAGGCTTCTCCAGAAATGAACTTGTTTTTTTCTTTCTGTGTAGCCACCATCAATAGTGACAGATGAAGTATGCACCGCCTGTGATTTTAATCGTCCAGGCAAAAATTGCCTCCGGAAGCTTGAATGGGTCTGGCGTGGAGAGACTTACACAGCAAAGAGAAGGTTTGTTTCACATACCCTATTGCTCCGGGGAATTGAATATGAAACTGCATGTCTGCAAACTTGCATATATATTATATAACTTGATAACATTTTAATATCAGTGATTATTACCATCTGAAGAGGCAAATAGAATCTGAGTTTGTTGATGGCATGAGCGGGCAATTTTCGAAATCGTTTCTTGACCTCCCTAAGGCAGACCAGCAGTTGAAACTCAAAGACCGCCTGAAGAAATACTGCCAAAAGGTGTAGTTCTTTGTTTCCAGTTTGATTACTTATGCTAAAGGGTCCGATAGATCACATGGTTTTTATATCTTCTCTTTTATCAGGCATACAAAAGAGTACTCGATAAACCTGTAACTGAACTTCGAGAAGCAGGGATCTGCATGCGTGAAAACCCATTTTATGTTGACACTGTCCGGAGGTAGGCATCTAGAACTTTTGGCTACAATCTGTTTGAACTTTGCATTAATTACGCTCTTTTTAAGGAGGATTAATCCGTGCATGAATTCTAAGTTTAAAAATCTGTTCTAAGTTAGTCAGAATCTTGTTGTCAAGGTGTATTCATCCGTACACGTATTTTATATTCACAAATCTGTTTCAAGTTATACTCAGAATATTTTTGTTGTTTGCTCTAATATAGTTTCCGAGATAGACGATACGAGTATAAAGGGCTGAATAAGGTTTGGAAGGGCAAACTGTCTGAAGCAAAAGCCATTGGGAATTCTATCAAAATCCAGGAAGCACAGGTATTTCTCTCCCTAGTCATTACTCAACCCCCACTTTTCTTGAAATGGAGTTACGGTAACCACTCTATTTTTACAGGACATGGTAGTCCTTTATGATTCACTGCAACTGGCTCACAAGTGCATCCTCAACTCTTTTTATGGATACGTTATGCGCAAGTATGTCGTTACACTTCATTTATTTTATACTTTCTGGTGTCCTATTCCTATATATGTATGTACCTCGTGAATATATTGAACAAAGTTATGCTTAACAGGGGTGCAAGATGGTATTCGATGGAAATGGCCGGAGCTGTTACATATACCGGTGCAAAAATTATTCAAAATGCTCGCTTACTGGTCGAAAGAATCGGAAGGCCTCTTGAATTGGACACAGATGGTATCTGGTGTTGTCTGCCGGGGTCATTCCCAGAGAACTTCACATTTAAGATGAAGTAAGCTATGATTTTCGTGGGTCTATACTATTTAATACAAGTATTTTGATGGATTGATCAGTGTATTGGGTAAATCAAGGTCAAGGTTGAGCAATTATTAGGTTGTTTGTGTGCTTTTTCCGTTTTCTGAATATTGCTTTGACAGAGTCTTTTCTTGTGTTACACAATTGGCAAACTTTCCCTTGACAGGGACTCAAAGAAAAAGTTCACAATATCTTACCCCTGTGTCATGCTTAATGTTGACGTGGCCAGAAACAATACCAATGATCAATACCAGGTCTGAATCAACTACTCTTTTGACATGTCATATGGCACAGTCATATGAAGGAAAAATTAGTGCAATATAATTACTGCGTTTGGTTTCTTTCAGACACTAAAAGATCCTGTCAGTAAGAGCTACACCACTCACAGTGAATGTTCAATCGAGTTTGAGGTGGATGGGCCATATAAGGTGAGTAAACTGCACTGAACTGCAAATGTTAACTAGTTTTTTCTTCCTTACATTTATTGTTTTTGTTTGCTTGCGGGGCTACCTTTTTGTGTCTTATATAGTAATATTAATCATAAAGTGCTGTGCAGGCAATGATAATCCCTGCTTCCAAGGAAGAAGGGATTTTGATCAAGAAGCGTTACGCAGTTTTTAATGATGATGGAACTCTAGCTGAACTCAAGGGTTTTGAGATCAAGCGTAGAGGTGAACTAAAGCTCATCAAAGTATTCCAGGTATCCTCATTATCAATACCCATTAACCGACGCTTGTGAAAATCTTCTAATTTAAACATTACACATTTAGACAGAGTTTTATCTGAGTTGCTGTTTCTACGGGCTGATTCCTAGGGCTCATTTCAGATCTTTCTAGGTATTAATGCAAATAGATCTCAAGGGGGGAAGAACGAACCCCTATACCCACCCTCACCTTTTTGCGGTTCAGACTGGGAAATTTCTGTTCCACTGAGATACTGTGTTTGATAGGATGCTTATTACTTGCTGCTACTAACTAGGATGGGGTTTACTGCATTTAAAATTCTTCTGTAGATTAGTGTTAACTAGCAAAAAGGATGCAGCTTTGAGGAAAATATTACTACAATGTTACATGACATATCTGTTTTTCCTGCTAAATATTCCATGAAAGTACTGTAGAAGTCGTAGGGTTAGGGTTTCTAATCAACCGTAGCCCTGTTTCCACACATTAGATGATTGCAATCTATTATCTGAACGAACTGATGTTGTGAACATGAGAGGTTTCTATCTTTTCTAACAAAATAGCCAGAAGCATTTTGGCATAGGGAAGAATGTACAGTTCACTTATGGACACATGGAAAGCTAATAGTTGAAAAATACTGTTGCTTATTCACTGGAATGTCTAAAGCTCTGAAGTAAAGCAATTGCTGAAAAACTTGCTCAGCATAAAACCAAACCCATTGGCAAACAAATAGTTTGTGACTAAAGACAAAGCAAACAAAGGATCTGGATACAGCAGCCTTGATACAGGGTGTGGATACTTGAGGACATTCACCTTTAAAGAAATGAAACTAAAACCGCTGTTATTTGTGTTGTTCTCGGTTTTTTCTAGTCTTACTGTTTTAGTTTTTGTCTTCACACACAATGCTGTAAGTTCGTGCATTTTTTACTTATGGAACCATGAGGTTTTGCTTCATGAGTTTCAGAATTGCTTTTGTGCAGGCTGAGCTATTTGATAAATTTCTTCACGGATCAACATTAGAAGAATGTTATTCTGCTGTTGCTTCTATTGCCAACCGATGGCTTGATCTTCTTGATGTAAGCCATTAAGTTTGATATTATTTGTCAGAGTTCATATAATATTGTATCACCTTTGAATAGGTTGGAAGTCCCTGCGACAATATCTCTCTTGCCGCCTTTATCCATTGCTCACACGTGAAGATATTGTTGTAGGATTCATAAGAAAATTCTGCATATTATATTCTAGACATCTTGCGCATAGGTCTCTGTGCATTATTGAGTTTCTAGTTTGTTTCCTTGTTATTTTCTTTCTTTACTGGACAGAGTACTTCTCCATCTCAAAACTATATTTATATTCATTTTCTAGACGTCCCAAATCATAGATGCATTTCCATTTGTATATGTAAATCAGTTGCTCAATTGGCACTTTGGGCTCCAATTAGATTCTCCTACTCAATATATTGATTATGCTCACTCTAATTAATTATTAAGTTTTAAATAAATGGGCAAAATAGGAAGATTAGTTTTTGCTGACCAAATTTATTGCACTTTCTTAACCAATACGCAAAGTCAAATGTTTCTCTAGTTCTGGGATGGAGGAAGTATGATAGTAGAAGTAGTATATAATGTTGATGTTACATTCGTAATAGTACAAGTATGTTCTCTTGTGTTTGTATATCCTTTTATCTAATGTAGATGTTTTATTAACAACAGAATCAGGGGCAAGATATAGCAGACAGTGAATTACTTGATTACATTTCAGAATCGAGCACAATGAGCAAGTCTTTAGCTGACTATGGTCAACAAAAATCATGTGCAGTGACCACTGCAAAACGCCTTGCTGATTTCCTTGGGGATGCAATGGTTAAAGACAAAGGGTTGCGCTGCCAATATATAGTTGCATCTGAACCGAAGGTATGTAGGAATTTGAGACTGCTGACTGAGACATGTTCTGATGTTTGTTTCTGGTGAAGCTTTGTTGCTTGAAGCAACTTGCTTCATATGGACACTGAGAGTTGCATATAACTCTCTGTCTGCACATGATAGCATTATTCTTCTCCCTAACGTTCCAGTTATCTCTTGTGTATTTGTTTAACGAGACTTTGTCCACCTTCCCTCTATTTTCTTACAAAATTTACAATTTTCTGAATTATATCTATTGACATTTGAATTTGATCAGGGAACCCCTGTAAGTGAGCGTGCTGTTCCTGTTGCAATATTTGAAACCAGTGCTGGTAAATCTTGTTTGTACTTTTTCTGCTTATTGTGCCTTTCATATTTGCCACTAAATTGTCTTGTCTTCTTCCTTGATAATTATTCAGAAATCATGAGGTTCTATTTGAAAAAGTGGTGCAAAGTTTCATCAGATGTTGGTATTCGCTCCATCATTGATTGGTCATATTATAAACAAAGGATTAGTTCATCTATTCAAAAAATAATAACAATACCTGCAGCTATGCAAAAGGTAGAGTTTCTGCTATTATGAGTAAGGCAATAAGTATAACTATCTACCATATCTTGCTAATTTGAAGTTGCACATTTTCAGGTTGCAAATCCTGTTCCAAGAGTGGTTCATCCCGATTGGCTACACAAGAAGGTTCGCGAAAAAGAAGACAAGTTTCGGCAGCGAAAATTGGTTGATATGTTCAGTAAGAAAGGTGGAGGTAAAATCAGTGATGATCCTCACACTGAAGATCACTCAAAAGATGGACATAACAATAACGATATGGAAGACATCATGAACATTGAAAAAAGTCAAACACGGCCTCAGCCTATTGTCCGTTCATATAAAATCAGCAAGGAACAACGTCAAGCTGAAACAAGTGATTTAATGGACAGCACAGATCAAAATAATCTGGATGGAAGTGCACATAAGAATTCAAAAAACTCACTGCAAAAGGTTCCTGAAGAAAATATTGACAGAAATGTAGATTATCAAGGGTGGCTGGAATTAAGGAAGAGAAAGTGGAAAGAGACTCGGGAAAAAAGGAAGCGGAAAAGGTGCTCCTTTCTTTTTCTTCTTGACTTGCAGGAGTTCAATAAAAGATATAGATAAATCATGCATGTATAGGTAGTTAGGTACACAGAAAGAGTAGTTTTGTAAGTACTTCTGCATGCTTAAAGAAAATAAAGATCCAGTTCTTCAATATAAAGAGTGATGTAGGATATAAAGCCTGACCTATTTTAGGGCATTAAAAGTACACAGTAACCGTTGAACTTAGGAAACATGCTCTTATAGGTGGGAGTGATGGATCCTTACATAAGTGTTGGGATTACCCAAGTTCTGCCGAAGAAAGCAAAGGAAAGTAGTGCAAAAAATCGACATAGAGAACTGTATGCACTTCACAATAAGGTCAATCAAATTCTTATCAAAAGTAGATCTCCCCACTATATTTAAAACACTTGGATTTGTATTGAAAGTCACCTGCAGTGAAAATTTAGTGCAAAACTGTTTCTGGAGAAGTATGACTAGCTCAAATTTATCTTCTTTCTGCACCTGTTTACACGGGACCTTCAAAACTTTATTGCTTGTCAACAATATCTCTTATCATTAACTAATGTTTACTATCCAACATGAACTCCTTAATTTTGTATCTTCCCTTGTAGGTTTACGTAAAATCCACTGTTTAGGTCTTGCCATATAGATGCTTTATTACCCTAAACCTTGGGACTGTTTCAGGTTAGATGACTCCCGGACATTAAATGAAACTAATGGCAGCGAGAGGCCTAGCAGTGTTTTAAATCACAAGCGGTCTATAGGTGAAGTTGGGTTCAACTCCTATTTTCAGAGGCATGACTTGGCTTTTACACGGTGCCATTGGCAGGTCAACGACCTATAAGTTCTAAAGCTACTTTCAATACTTAATATTTCAGAGTCCAAAGAGTTCATGCAGTTCTCTTTTTAATCTCAGATTATTCAGATCGTGCCAAGTTCACAGGATGGCCAGTTTTTTGCTTGGGTGGTTGTAGATGGATCAATGCGTAAAATTCCCATACTTGTCCCCAGGATATTTTACCTCAATTCCAAAGCTCCTGTGCCTGAAGAATTACCTGGAAGGCGTGTGAACAAGATTCTTCCGCATGGACGTCAAAGCCACAACCTGATTGAGGTATGGCTTTTAAATACACTAGTGCTGCTTGACTTAAGAAATCAATATTAGGTGGTTTTGTTATCAATTTTAAATTCTTTTGATAGGTAACAATTGATGAAGAGCAATTTCGATCTGAAAGCAAAAAATTGGTAGCTCATCTTGCAGATCCTGAAATGGAGGTACTTGATATTTTACATTCACTGTTTGAATGCTTTGAATGGTTGCATGTTTAGTTTTGTTATGTATATGTTCTTATTATGTTCCCTATTAAGTTGTAACTCAACATTCTTAAAATTTCTGCTGTACAAAGACATGATATGAATAAGAAATGTATAGTACTCTGGCCCTCCGAATAAAATTCACTATACCTTGGTCCTGGCTTGTTATCCTTTTTGATTTTGTTTAAGCAAATTAGCAAGTATAGCCTTTTGGTTGGGCATAATATTTTCTTTGCATGCAATTAAGCTCTCTGAAGCCTAGGAGATATGGAATTGCTACCTCCATCATTGTTTTTTGCACTGTCGTAAGACCTGGATTAAGAATGAAACATTTCTACCAGTACATTGTTATCACATCTTTACTAAATTACTATGCCAAAACTACGTTTCTTTGCAAGGAGCTAGTATCGTCAACATTTAGCGTACTGACACCCATTGCTGAATGTAATGTCAGAGGCATCAAACAGAAGTGATTCCTGATATTAGGAACTATGATAATACTACTGTTGTGTGCTAAGCTTCATATTCTCATTCAATTCTTTATCATTGCTGAACTTTTAATAGGGAATATATGAAACAAAGATCCCACTGGAGTTCAATGTCATCCTTCAGATCGGCTGTGTCTGTAAAGTAGATAAGTCAGCTACAAAACGAAATGTACAAGATGGCTGGAAGTTGAGTGAATTGAATATGAAGACAACAACCGAATGCCCTTATCTGGAACAGTCGATATCTTTCTTTTACTTGTACCACAGGTAAAATATATTATATCATGTGTATAAAACTTGTCTGTTCGATAATACTATTATTATGTTAATCCATGCCATAGTTATACAGCATCGGTAGACTCGATTCCAAGAAAAGTTTGCAGAAGTAGTAGTATGCTTCCTAATTCCTATGACATACACAGCATCTGTGCTTCCAAATTCCTATGAGTATGTCATAATTATACTGCATCCGATAGACTCGGTTGCAAAAGAAGTTTGTAGCAGTATGCTATAATACCATATGGAGTTCCAATAGATAATTTGATTTTCAAATTATATTGGGTTTTTGAGCACGTTGTTTTTTCTGTCTTTTTTGGTAGCTAGGAATCCTGTGGGACTCCTTCGGACATTGTTGCTGCTGTCCTTTTCTGTTTGTAATCTGCATTGCTGATACACTTACTGTGTACTTATTTTCTTTGTTTAATCATAATCCTGAGATTAGTCATAAAAAAATTAATACGCTCTTTTCCCATGCATCTCAGGAAGTTTCCTAGTTAAATTGCATGCGTAGACTTGGATATTCCTACTTTCTCAATTTGTTAATAACCAGCTTGAACTAGCATTCATCTTATTACTCTGATGTAATTTTCAGCAATTCAGACAATCGAGCTATATATGTTGGATATTTTCCCACATCAAGCGAAATACACGTTGTGGTTGTCAGTCCTTTCCCTAGCAAGGAATTATCACCTCAAATTCTTGAAAGACAATTCCGTGAATCTAGCCAAACTTTATCTATTACTACCATGCCAAATAAAGCACTTACTTTCAAGGTAAAATTGTCAGTTTAGGTGTAAACCTTAATTTTCTTGTATGGTCTTGTATCAATTGTGTGATGCATGTTTAAAAGGTGGATTACGTTGGGAACATCAAGGATGCTCAGAGAAACTTGCAGAAGACAATAACTGAGTATGTGTTCTTTCTTTTGCCCATTTCCTTCATTATTGTTCTTTTTATTCATTTCACAGTATTCTGAATTTCTGATTGGAAAGTCTATAATTGCTGTAGGTCTCTATTACAACGTATTTAGACATTTATTTGCTGCTAATAAAAGATTCTTGTCTAGTCAAAATTATCACAGTTACCAGAAAACTTCCATCCAGATCATTAATTTGTTCTAAACCATATATTTTATCAGTTACGAGAAAACTTCCATCCAGATCATTAATTTGTTCCAAACCATATATTTTGGAAAGTGGTCACAAGAAGCCTTGAACCAACCCAATCACCCTACTAGACACGGGAAACTAGTTATGTGCAACTAAACCCTAACGTACCACTGCCAATATGGAAAGTATACATGGAATTGTCAGTGTATCCAATTATAAAGGACGGATTACTTGATACTGACAGAACCAGAGAACATAGATATTAATGAAGTTTACAGCCTTGTATAATTTTCAATCAGTGTATTGTTTATTAATGTTAATTAACGAATTCAAGTTTGCTATTGTAAACCTTAAGACCTACAGATGTTTGTCCAGGGAATATTAAAACTCTTATGTAGAGCATTTGTGAGTAGGCTCTATTTTGTGATCAATTTACTGTACATAAAACATGATTCTTGTTTTCAAGGTGGATTTTGTAGGGTTATTCTTTAAGAACTGTTTTTTTTGGTGAGTTTACTCTATCTAGATGGTAGGCTAAGAGTGATTGTCTATTAACAAAGTCTGTAGCATTTTTGTGGTGTTCATACTGCTTTCTATGCTTATTATGTTAATTGTGCAGAACTCGACTTCATGGACCTGTAGTTGCAGTAATTGAGTGCCCTAATTTCCAGCTACTGAAGTCTGGTATGCGGGCACTGGATGATTTTCCTTGTATTACTATCCATTCTAATGGTCGCGATAGTCAATATCAGGTAACTATCTTTAGTTTGTTGATTTACTCTACTAGTTGTGGATTTTATTTCAATATCTTTTATGCGATGTTGATGCATTCTCTGTTATTAGGCTATTGGTTGGCAAGTGATTGCTTCAAAAATCGCAATGCAAAGGTGCGCTGCATCATCCCAGTGGTTGAACGAGAGGGTTGCTCTTTCACGATATGCCCATGTAATACTTTTTTGTTTTATTTGCTCGTGACTTGCAATACAAATTTATTCTTGTGCTGTAAAATCATCAGGGATATGTCATCTTATTGTTGTTCAATGTACCATATTCTTTGACAGATTCCGTTAGGGAATTTCGAAGTTGACTGGCTTATACATACGGCAGATATCTTCTTATCGAGAGCATTACATGATCAGCAACAGGTTGCTGCTTTCATTCCTTTGTCATGGCAACTTTCTCGTCGTTAAAACAGAATCCCAATTGATACCCACAGCGTGATCATCTTCAAGTCATGCTATACTCATTGAAATTTGTGTGTTAACTTTGTCGAACATGCAGGTTTTATGGGTATCTGATAATGGCATTCCAGACTTGGGAGGCATGAATGAGGAAGAGCCATGTTTTCTAGACGAGGTAAGTGATTTCGGTTACGCTTCAGCGTACCCTAACTTCATTTGGAAGTGTCATCTCTGGAATTTACGAATGTAGAAAGAGAACTAGATTAAAGATGATAGCTTTTCTATCCAGGTCATTCAACCTGTTCTCACTTATCCTGGTGCATATAGAAAGGTTACAGTTGAGCTGAAGGTCTGAGTTGCATCTTTCTCAGTCCATGTTCATTGTTTCATTATCTATTTTTGTATTTGCACTCGTGACCCAAGTGATTTGTTTGTTCTTGACTCCAGATTCATCATCTAGCTGTCAATGCTCTTTTGAAAAGTAACCAAGTAAATGAAATGGAAGGAGGTGCTTTATTTGGTCTTGATCAGGAGTTGAATCCAGCTGCACCTCACTCCAGTAAGCAATATATCTTTGATGAGGAAACCTCATGTGCGCCTGCATTCCGTGTCCTCAAACAATTGGTGCAAAGATGTTTAGCAGATGCAGTTACGTCAGGAAATGTGTTTGCAGATGCTATGCTCCAGCATTTGTATAGATGGCTTTGCAGGTTCTGAGGATGAGTTTTCTTTTTCTTTTAGTTTTATATAGTGCAAGTTTTTCTCATTATATATTCTTAAATGCTAAACCTTTCCCTATTTACACTGCAGTCCAAAGTCTAAACTACATGATCCTGCTCTTCATCGGATGCTCCATAAGGTAGTATTTTGTAGGGGATGTATAATACTAGCTGTTCATGTTTTGGGAAAAGGATATCATGGTTCAGATAATCAAAACTAAAATCATATCCAAGCTTAGTGTGCCTGTATGTTGTTTTTTAATCATTATCTTGATTGTACACCCCTTGTACACAGTCACCATCTTTTTAACAAAATATACTGTTTATCTATGCAAAAAAAGAAGTCCAAGACCATAAATTGCTATTGATGACTGGTTCAAGTCTATTCATTTTGTTTCATTCACATCCATATGTACATTTGTTTTTCTTATTAGTAAACATCTAATTTTTTGTAAATAATACTACCTCCATTTTTTACAAGCTTTCCACTTTACTATTCTCCAATCAAGTATAATCAATTTTGACCACAAAGTGCGCATAAAATATCAAACTACAGTAATATAAATTTTAAAATTTTTGTATCACTAAATTTTAAGAGTAATTCGTGGTCAAAATTGATTATGGTTGACCAGAAAATTCAAAGTGGAAAAAATGGAGGGAGTATTATCATAAAAAGTAGAAAGTTGTAATGGAAGCCCTCAATGTTACGGATTAAGTGGGGTTGCTTCAAGGTGATTGGCACAAAGGATGAATTTGTTGACATGTGGGAGTTTTGTATATTGTTTGCAGGTTATGCAAAAGGTCTTTGCATTGCTGATGGCTGAGTTTCGTAAACTAGGTGCTAAAATTGTATTTGCCAGCTTCAGGAGAATTATTATAGATACAGGGAAACCAGATATGGTTGCAGCTAAATCTTATTGCGACAGTGTACTTAAAACTTTGCAGAAAAGGTCTGTCTCTAGTTCCAAATAGCTCGAAACAAGTAATCTATACATTTTTTTGACATTGTAAACTCATGATCTCGTTTTAATAGGGACTTGTTTGAATGGATTGAGCTCGAACCCTTCCAGTATTGGCATTCCCTGCTCTTTATGGACCAGGTTAGGGACCTCATTATTTTTGTTGTTTCTTTGCCTGGCGACTTTCTTTAAATAGTAGAAGCTTCATGTTGATAGTGGTCTTGTCATTTAGTCTTTTTTTTCACTGTTATGCCTCTTAATCTGATGGATTATTTACTTCTTTTGCCAATGTTATTAGTACAACTATGGTGGCATTCAAGCTCGACTGGAAGATAGATCAGCTGAAGAATCTTCAGAAGCAAGTACTGGAAGGATGTATGATGATTCTCAGATTGACATAGTTTCAAGCTGGACCATAGCGGAGAACTTACCTAAAACTACACAGGTAGGTCTCGCCCAATTGATGTATCAAAAGCAAACTTGCTTGCTCTCTAAGATATTATTATGGGTTCATATATATCACCTGTGCTTGGCAATATGTCATATGCATAGCTTTCATGAAAAAGGGGATACCAATTTCTTGCAAAATCACAACTTTATGATGACTGGTCATGTGTTTTTTCCGCAGTTAATTGTTCTGATTTGTAACACAGGATCACTTTATCTTGACTGTTTCCGAATTTATGTACTTTCCCTGGAAATACGCACAAGAGGAAGCCGCAAAACGAGCTTCTGCAATGGGTGACTTGTGTACTCCATCGATCACAGCATCAACTGCCGAAATTCTTGAATCACAAGTGACGGATTTTCTGAAGAAAAAGGTATTGTTATCATTTGGAGTCTGGGTTGTTATACTCTCTTATGCAGGAATCCACTAATCTGTTCTGAGTTCTGACCGATCTATGTTAATGTCTGTCCTACAGATTAGATCTGAGTTCACAGACAAGCTACTTAAGATAGTCTGTGATCCAAGTCTTCATATGAGTCAGAAATCTCAGGGTGATAATAAAACCCCTTCTGGAGATTTGCATTCTCAAATCAAACGGCACAAGGGGGATTACGCTTTAGAGTTCATTAAGCCTCTTTGTGCAGTTTTGCTTCTTGACCAAAAAGTTCACCATGAAGTTCTGGTATGTTTATTATTAAAATCAAAGCTGTGATAATCCATCTTCTTATACATAATTTTTGGCTTCTCAATAGAACTTCAAACTTCATGCCAGAAAAGTTAAAGCTATGGTTTGTATCTTCTTGGACTTAAATATTCTTGCATTTCTTACTTGGAGTTGATGTGATTTGGATAATTAAGTTTCATGGTAACATATAATGAATAAAGTGATTGATTTGATAACTTATAGTTCCTGCCCTTGTATACTTTAAATTGGTCTGAAATCTTTGTTTGATCTTCAGTTTTTTTCTGCCGAATTTCTTCTTTCTGAATGATCACACTTTGCTTTCCAAATCCCCTTATGCTATTTATTGCTTGCATTTCATGAGAAGTTGATGTATGCTCATTTAAACTTGGTTTCTCCCTAAAGATAATTGACATTCCTTGAGTCTCATGCTGTCATGCATACATTTTTAGAATGATGTTATACACTCAAGACGGTTTTTTGGTTTGCTTGGTACATATACAAGTCAATTCAACTTACACCTTGGTTTGTACCAGATCATGAGACGAAATCTTTTGAAAATTCAGCGGGTAATGGAATTTGATCCAAAAGCGGAATTCGAAAATGTATCCATGTCTTTAACTCTACCCAACGTCATTTGCAGGTAAGTTACTTGATTGTATTTTAATGAAGCCATTTATGACTAAATACTATTAGTGTTATGTCGATCCTATTTCAAAGTTGCTTTATGTATTTCCAAATTCCAAACAGCTGAAATTCCTCATAAATCTTGATGTTATGAATTCCATCTTTGGTATGGGCTCTGGCCAGCTTTATGCAGAGATAGGCACCCTTTATTATTCTGTTTTTCGGAGTACTTGGTTAGTCCAGGACTAAGAATAGTGAAATACTCTCCATTTCTACCTTCTGTCTAACCAAAAATGAAAGATAAATATGTTTATTGCACAAATTACATTGACGTCCTGAAGTTCTAATTATCACAATCCTTAACTTTAAACTACATGCACCCTCTACCGTTGTATGTTGCATGTACTCCCTTAAATGTGTATGAAACAACTGACATATACAGATTATATTGAGTATAACTCTGTATATTAAATGCAAAGCTTTTTACTTGTGTGTTTTCTGTAAGCAGGCCATATTTCAGGGAAAGATAGTTACATTTATTCCTTTCTTCCAATCTGTAATTTCAGCCATGTTTCTGATCATTGCAACTTGCAAGAATCTGTATCTATTTATCTCTAGCTAAAACTCTGAATTTTTCTATCAACAGCTACTGCAATGACTGCAGAGATCTAGATTTATGTCGTGACAGAGGGTTGATTGCTCAGGAGTGGCGATGTGCAGTGCCTCAATGTGGACAACCATATGACCGCGAAGCAATAGAGAATGCGCTTTTCCAGATTGTACGGCAAAGAGAACGGCTCTACCACCTTCAAGACCTGGTGTGTGGTAAGTGTCATCAGGTCAAAGCTTCACACTTGGCTGAACAATGTGGATGTGGAGGATCATTTGTGTGCAAGGAAGATGCCTCTGAGTTCCACAAGAAAATGCAAGTTTTTAAGGACATTGCAGTGGATCAGAAATTTAATCTCCTCCAAGAATGTGTCTCCTGGATTTTACAGTCGGATAGTTCTGAAGGTAGGTTGCCTGCTTAATTGGGATAATTATCAAGGTTGACGGTTGCACTGTACAAGTATGGGAAGCTTTTTGACCTTGCAGCAAATGCTTCCGCCACCTTGTGAAGGGCTTGCAGCATATTTGTTCATTTTTGGTTGCCCACTGCAATTTGCAACTCCTGATTAATCCAGTCAAGCACTATAAGTCCCTTTTTAAAGGGGGGGCTCTCCAAGTGGTCCAAAATACTCAAACTCGACAGCTTGTTTGGGTAAACTCAAGTGACTTTCCACTTGAGCTACAAGTTCGGTTCATATATACTTGACGAAGTTAATTGTAACTGCTGGCAAGAGGTGAAAGGATAACTTGGCTGATGGTAACTTCTGTGTAAATAATTGAGTCATGAAGTGTAGGTTATATTATGTTTACGATTTGACTTTTTTATTAATTATTACACTAACGAATAGTAGTGTATAGAGAAATATATCATGAATTGAACACTTCAACATTAGAAGAACTCCAGCAGCACATGCAGTTGTAACTTGTAAAGTACATACCTGTTAAATGCTTATAACATAAGAATGTTTATCTTTTGCTTACTTTCTAGCTGAAATATCCAACCCATGAATGTACATTTTATTACTAGAAAATAGTTGTGCAAATGTATTTTAGAGTACGTGACATATGGATAAATTTCATATGCTGCCAAAGTGTTTGATATAAAGCTTGAGTTGATTCTTTCAATCTCGGTTGTATTTTTATATAAAAAAATCACATAAAATTGAATTTGAATTGAAATAATTCAACTTCAGTCCTATATTGAATATTTAGTTAATCAATTCTATATGAATTCTATCGTGGATTATTATTAGATTAAATTATTAGATAAAAGCTAAGCAATTACATCATAGTTCTCAAATGGTAAAAATGTAGAGCCAAATCTATCTACAATTAGCATAAGACTAAAGTATTCAGCACATTATTATAAGTTTGAATATAATTAAACTAACAAAAAGGGAAAACAATTGATAATTTTTTTAAAAACAGCTAAAGGGTAACTCGAACCCCCGACGTATTGGTTGGAGTCGTAGTGTCTTGCCAATTGAATTGTGGTTTTTTGTCAAAATAAATTAATAGATACTCAATTTTCGAAAAACACCACCAATTAAAAGAGTCATTTATTTTATAAAACATTAACGATTAATATACTTTAATTTAAAAAAATTGTCGTGACTTACAGTTCTCGTGCCAAGTGCACAACTTACCGGTAGCAAGTGCTTCCGCACTTTCGGGTCATATATGTGCTTGACTACCTTCCTACGCATATCTCCTAGACACATCTCTGGTTCAATTTAACATAGTGTAACACTAGAGATAGATCAGTACAAATTGGGTGGACGACAAAGGATTAAATTTGAATTTCACGCACCTGCAAGCACATTACATGCAAATAAATCACTCTTTTCTTGCAATCATCCTTGCTTTCTATGTAAAATAAGTACATAACCAACTATGTTGGCAAAATAAGTTGGATTGTTTTGAAAAAAAGAAAAATACATGGGAAATAAAAGAAAGAGAATTTTAAGTGTGGCTCAATCTATCATTCACCTAATAAGTTTGAGTATTTAATTCCACGTGCGTAGAGCATCATTTAGAGCAGGGTGTGACAATTTAACAATCATTACAAATAATATGTCTATAGTATTTATATTTTGTCGATGCGATTTTCACTTATGTTGGACATTAATCGCTGATTCAACATGACATGAGACATTTCTTTTTTTTCTTATCAACTGAACTGATCTTCGTTGTTTGACATGAGACATTTCAATTTATAAGTAAACATGTAAAGTTTTAGTTCCACGGGATTAGGTATTTTTTCCGACAAAATTGGAGGGAGAACTCAAGAGTCTTTTATATTATGGTATGCAAGGCCATGTTCTCTTCTTAAGGACTGTACTTATTTGTAGCTGTACAAATTGAATTGGACTGAAATGAAATTAATAGTTTTTCACAGGGGGAGAATGCCAAGCCCAATTCCCAGATTGTTTGAGCCCAATAGCTGATTTAACAGCCCAGCCCAAGAGCAACTCGTGGAGTCCAAAACCTCAAAACCCTAACTATAAATGAACCTTGAGAAATTCACCTTCTTCACGTAGCCAAACCTTGTGCACAAATCAGCAGCTTCGGTCTCAGAAACAAATCAACCGCTTGCAAGTGAGTTCCCTGAGTTCTCATACGTTCTCATCAGCTTTCTTCGAATCACATTGCTTTGCGTATTGTGAATAGATATCTGATTCTAATTTTGTTCGAATCTGTACAGGAATGAAGGTTGTAGCTGCTTACTTGTTGGCTGTCTTGGGCGGCAACACCACTCCTTCCGCCGAGGATTTGAAGAAAATTCTCGGATCAGGTTTGTTCGCCGACTATTATAGAATTGATTTATTCCTGTTTCACGATTATTTAGACTTTTAGCTTTGATTTGTGCGTATTGTATTTCAATTGTTAAGAATTTTAAAAATTAGGTGAAAATGATCGGTTAGGAGCTTTGATGTTGCATCTAAGCACCTGGATAATCTATTTTCGCAGTTCAATTTTTAAAACAGAACTATGATTATTGCTGCTTGTTGCATTGTTACAAATATTGCTTGTTAGCTTCCATGGAGGCTAATAGCTTGGAGCTTTCAGTGGTTCACCTGAGTCGTGTGTGTAATATATATATATGATTGTAGATGACTTGACTTGGTAGATGGTAGAAATGTTTGAATGATAGTTTGTAATCTGGATCATTGTTTCTCTTTGGTGGTGGTGTTACTGGTGTAGCTACTGCTTGATTTTATTTCGATAAGCCTTGCTATGTCCCAATCCATTTCTTATCAAATATTGCTAATTGGTTTTGATATATCTAATCAAAGATTGTCAGTATCTTTATTATTGCATGCTTTTGAACCTGATAGTTTGGGATCCTTTGTTATCTGGTATCCATTTTTTGTTTTGGATGCGATCCTTCAATTTCTTATTTTGGTTCATTTTTGGCTGTAATGATCTTATTGAGCCCCTGCTATGTATTAATAAGTTTTTTACGAGTTAGCCTTGAGCCAGGGAACTGAATTGTTTATTTATTTCTCTTGTTTGGAATCAGTTGGAGTTGATGCTGATGAGGACAGGATCGAGTTGCTTCTGTCTCAAGTCAAAGGCAAGGATATTACTGAGTTGATTGCTGCTGGAAGGGAAAAATTGGCCTCAGTTCCTGCTGGTGGTGGTGGTATGGCTGTCGCTGCCCCAGCTGGAGGTGCTGGTGGTGCTGCCCCAGCTGCTGCAGCTGAGTCAAAGAAAGAAGAGAAGGTTGAGGAAAAAGAGGAATCTGATGATGACATGGGTTTCAGTCTGTTCGACTAAGATGCTTTTAAATGATTGTTTTCAATTTTATTGTTTTAGTTGTTTGTTTCAACAAGATTTTGAGATAGTGTACTGGCAAGTATGTTTATCTAATTTGCTTTTTGTAGACTTGAGAAATATTATATCTTTTGTTTGTCCTGAGTTTCATTGCAACAAATTCTGAGACTAAAGTGATATCCTACTTTTAGATGAAACTAATGATGTATTGAATTTGAATAGTTGAGTTTTGAGTCATTGTTTTTCTGAACAAATTTTTTTTCTCTGTTGGCATCCGAAGTCAGCTCCATTCTCTTTTCTTAGGGGTCAGCTCTGGCATTCATTCGCCCTCATATGCTATAAATGAAATGAGTAATTTAGTAAATGGAAATCATGAATGTTCTTTTTTTTCAAAGTTAAAGGAAGCTACATTAACTTAAGGATCAATTACATATATCCGTTTTAGATTGTCTCGTTTTCTAAAAGTCCGTTAGTCATACAATTATAACTAGATCTTTTTTACAAATTAGCGTTTGACTGAATGAAAACCAAATTAAAATCGAATTTTATAAATTTACAGCACAAACACGGCCTTAGAATCTATATGCAATTGATACAAAACATTAGACTTTCTTATGAAATTGAAATATACTCATTATATTTCGATTTGTTTTTCTATTGGTTTTTTTCTTTATTTGTTTAGTAGCTATTAATAACTAATTTAATTACATACTTTACTTTTTCCTTTTTACAATTATTCATAACATTTAATATTTATTATTCATGCACTTTTTTGTTGTTCTCTTTTATATATTTTTTTAACATAAATTTTTATCTTGTATTAATTTTTTAAATATCCAATTTTCTCAATCTTTTGGTTCTATTAACAATAATATTTGCACAAATTTACCCGATTAAAAAAGATGTTGCTTAATTCACAGATCATAATTATAAATGTCTCGATTATATTATTATAATATCTGTGAGCATGTCAAACATTTAGATAGGAAGGATATGGTCGGTTCCATATTCAATATGATCAATTACATATACCTCTTCAGGTTGTCTCGTTTTCATCTAAAGCCCTGTTAGTCAAACAATTACAAACTGAAAGCCCATAATATAATTACATAGTCGAAGCCCATAATATAATTAATAAGCGGAGTTATGGAGATTGGTCTCAACTTGTTTGAGATTTAAGTTACAAACTACGTCCCGAAGGATAAATGTCCAAAAGTTGAATGGTTAAAGTGCGTGAAGTTGATAAATTGTGAAATTTAGTGATTGAAGTAGAACTTTTTCATTTAAAAGGAATTTGAGTAATTTACATTGTAAACATAAATAAATTGAAGGGAACACATTTTGGATCAATTATTTGGTTCCGAAGGGACAAAAGGTAATACTTCCTTCGTCTCAGCAAACTTTATACATTTAATATTTTTAGCCATCTCACCAAATTTCATACATTACTAAAAAATAAATTGCCCCATTACTAATAAATAATAAACTTTACAAAAGAATTACACATTTTACCACTAAAATTATACATTTCCCCACCTTCATTTTTTATTCTACTTTAACTTTTCGCATAAACTACGCACCAACCCTAACGTATAAAGTTTGATGAGACGGAGGGATCATCTTTGAGGTTACAATTACGAAGGCCTACAAACACATTCGAAAAATATAACTTGAGGCTGCAACCTGGACAATTAGTGTTTCTTAAGCTCTTTTTGCCTTGAAAGACCAATCTGAAAGAAATTTGAATCCACAACCAAGAAGTTAAACACTTGCATTTCCTGTTATTTCGTAGCCAAAACTGTCCGGGATCTATATTTTATTGATTAAGAAAAACAATTAGCAGTTGAGTGTATAATTCATTGGGAAATCGGTAGCTGAATTGGCATTGGATCGGTACGAAATTATAAATACGACTGCAAAGCCATAAGAATTTAGTCCTGCGAATTTTGCTCCTCACAAGTCCTGCCGATATATGCAACTCAGAGCAACATAAAGAATAAGATACCTGTCAAATAAAAAAATTATACATGAGTACTGGTATTCGTACATGACAATGCAATCATACAACGAGCTGACGTATGGAGGAACAGCCAGTTTCTATCCTGTGTCATGACAATGAATGAATGAAATGAGGACTAATAGTATGCTGTTGTAATTACATGTCTAGTTACTTTTTTCCTTTTCAATTTTGGCTCATTGTGCTGTTTCAAATTTCAATAATTAACCAGTGATAGGTCCAACGTGGAAGTGTACATCTCACATTTCAGTCAAAACACAACTATCATTAGCAGAGAACATAGACAAGAAACACAGGATGTCATAACTACTGAACATTAAGCTAAAATTATGGATCTTTTCTCTTAAACGTACCGCAGAGGCGTAGATATGAGAACCAAGGCCAATAACTTGAGAGAGGAATGCTCTAATGATACATATGAATCCACAGGAAGCTGATCTACGACTTCGGGATTGTCACATTAAGAATTTTCACATCTTGATATGGCTTGTCTTGTTTGTCTGTCTTCACTTTCTCTATACCCTGTCAATCAGAAGTGTCATGTCAGGTTCAATGTGCAATTTTTTAGTCTATGCAATTGATACACGGTATGCAAGAGTGTTAAGACACATTAAAACTAAAATGTTTAGGGGGTAAACTTAAATTAGAGGATATACGTGTCAAAAGAAATCACAATTTTATGAATCTCCAGTACGAGATGTTACAGCATGAGGTGAGTATTGCCAAATCATAACTTCATACTGTATAAAAAAGTGGATGAAACTTGACACCCATTTGTACTTGGGTATAAACAAGTGGACGAAGCTTTTTATTCTTTATCCATATTGTATTACCCTAATCGACCATTTGAGTAACAACGAAGAAAGTATAGAAACAATGGTGAGTTCACAAGACTCCCCCAGTAATATGGTCATTGTTGCCCTACCTGCACGACATCCATCCCTTTTTGAACTCTGCCAAAAACAGTATGCTTGTTGTCCAGCCATGGAGTGGCAACAGTAGTTATGAAGAATTGAGAGCCATTGGTGTTTGGCCCAGCATTGGCCATAGAAACTGTAAAAGGCCTATCATGCCGCAAACTGCAAAGAAAGCGAAATTTATGTAAACCACTTCGACCTTCATAAGGCTACAAGAATACACATTTTTGCCATGACAATTGTTTGATAATAAAACCCCTTGAAAAGGGGTAGTGTGGTTCACGGGACATTTTAATGCACACTTGAATAAAAAAAAAAATAATCCGGCCATAGTGCATGCACGAGAACCATATAACATCAGATTCTTAATGATATCAAGGAGAAATTGGAAGAACGGAAAAAAGACCATTATCAAAAGAACAGGCTGGTGATGATCATGCAAATGCATATTTCCAACAGCAAACACTTCAAAGTTGGATGTTGGAACAACATCACAGTTAACATTTATGTTTATAGTGCAAAAACAAGTGAGTGCAAACAAAACCATAATAAAATCCGACATAATAGAACCCATTTAGTGCTATCATATGAGGAGGGCGTGATAATCTTCAGTGGGTCTTTGCAATTTTATTGATTCTAAAATCCCATACTAACTTGATCATAGCCTTAAATAAAACAGATACATGGCTCTTCTAGAAGCTTATCCCACACAGGACAAATAATTGAAATCATATCTTAATAATTAATATTGCAAGCATAAAATCATCACAAAAGCCAAACTTACCTCTTGTGGAACTCATCTTCAAATTCCCTTCCCCAAATAGATTGTCCACCAGTGCCATCTCCAAGAGGGTCTCCTGTCTGTATCATGAAGCCTTTGATGACACGGTGGAATATCAGATTGTCATAATAGCCATTTCGGCAATGGGTTGTGAAGTTCTCCACTGTTCTCGGACATTCCTCAGGATACAATCGCAAGTGAATATCACCCATGGTTGTGTGCATGATCTGGAAATCATTAGAGCATCACAAACATATTTTAGATAAAACTTAAAAGCAGATAGAATCACCATAGAACTGGTCGACAAAGAACTTATATGCATATGCTTCAGGTTAATTTGCTGATAACTACCACAAGGGGTACTCACCAAATTATCGGGGAGAGAAGTAGTAATAGATTTTCCGAGATCTGATACAGCCATGAGCTCGTCAGCTGGAGGTTTTTCATTAAATACATCTCTGCCCTTGCTTGCATCCTCTGGCTCTTCAGGTTCTCTCTGACTAAAAAATATAAGCAAATGCTAAATGTTTAAGGAATCAGGAAAATACAAAACAGCCAGTAAACAGAAGATGAAGTTTCAATTTTTAGTCTTATGCATGCCTTTTTAGTTTTTCAGATCAAGAGACAGTGAGACATTAGCAGGATAGTTTACTCGAGTAATTTGCATTTTTCATGCGCTAAAAGAGAAGAGATTTTCTTTCTTGAAGATCCATGAATATGCCAAGTGCCAACAATATATGTATAAATAAAATAAAATAAAATAAAAAGGAATATATGTTGACCATATTGAGAATATTAGTACCTGAACATGTAAATTCTGTGCTTCTTGAAAGCACAACATAACAGAGTAGGATCTATCAAAGGCTCTTTGCCTTCATTGACATTTGCAGCAGCTGCCGCTGCAGGAATTTTCCGTACTCTTTTACTACTTCGGTCACCTTGATACAAGGCAATTCTCAAAAATCTGTCATTATTCTCCACCTTCCCTAGGATACGGGAAACTTTATTGGTATGTAGATTCACAACCTGTTTGATTATAAATATATACATGAGTGAAACTGAAGGGCTATGTTCACAGTCACATTATTAAAATCACAAAGTACCAGACAGGCTTGACAAGAGACTTTTTTTTTTTTTTTTTTTTTGAAGCCGAAGCTCGGATTTTATTAATATAGAAAGACAAACATGGGGAAAGACAAGAGACATTTTATCTTACCTTTATTCCGAGAAGGGTGGCATATATGAGGAAGTTGGAGCTATCATCAAATACTGCATTTGGTTGCGGTACATTTTCAGTTTTCTCAATTTCTCTTTCTACAGCCATCCGTCGTCCAAAATCAATAGCTTCAAGCCTATATAGAGGATTGTCACTCCTCTGCAGATCTTGGGCAACCTATAGGAGCAAAATCAGATTATTCTGTATTTTTCTAATTTCTTCGTAGAATGCCCATCCATTTTTGCATTCAAATCGTACTATACGAATCATTATGTTCTATAATCTTCACTGCTTTTTTATTTTGTTAAAAGAAAGACATTATACTTGTATAAATACTTTAATAAGTCCCATGTGGTGTAAAAGCAGTGTAGGTAACCTACACAAACATACCTCAAGAGATTCATCGTACACACGCCTCAATTTCCCGGTCCTGAACCAAAACACGCGTATTCTACGATCAGGTGATGTAACAGAAAATTGTTGTCCATCTGGACTGACCTGAAAAATATCATATATGAGTTGAGTAAACAAAAAAAAAAGAAGACTGAAACCATCAAAGAAAACCGCGTATATTACCTCAATGGAGGAGACAGTTGTCTTGCATTTCGCAATTTCAAAAAGGTTGGTATCACCCTTGAGTCTAAAACTAACCCTGCATGCAAGAACATTGATATAAAAAGAAAATCATGAGCACATACGATATGACATAGACTTACTGATATGTATCTTCTAATTATATACCCCACTTCGATAATAATTTGGCCAACTTTTTTGCAAGACATCTCAAACATTGCAAGAAAAAGGAGTCGATTGAATTACTTGATGATATTTCCACATCAATGAGAGTATATCAAGCCACAGTTAAATCAGCTAAATGCTTAATTAGTTTTTTTTTTTTTTTAAGAGATCATGAGCACATACGATATGACATAGACTTACTGATAGGTAGATGTGATTATGGTGGTAGGATAATATACTAAAACACATTTCAACAAGAACACTCACCCATTCTCCGGGAACTTCAATGAAGAAGGATTCCAGTAATCAATAATTCCTTTCTCGTCAGCAGAAATCACAGTATCGCATTCATGATTGAACTTCATTGCTTTTATTGGACCCAGGTGCATCTGGTAAAACAAATAGTTAGATTTTTTTTTTCTTTGAATCTAAGGTGAGAAAACAAATACTAGTTTATATTCCTCATAATAATAGAACACAAATAATACCTCTCTGGACATAATTGTTTCATTAGAACCAGAACGAGCATCATAAATGTGGATGAAAGAAGAATTACGATCACTGACAGCTAGCTTTGCTTTCAGATCCCCTTGTTTGTAAACCCATTCTACACAGCCAGCCACAAACGGCAAACGTATCATGGCCATCATATCATAGTTAAACACGTCATATATTTTCACTGAACGGTCATTTGATATCGTGCAACACAGAGTCCCATCTACGCTAACCTGCAGAACATAACATATTTCAGATGCTACTGTTGCAACATAACCTATGAAGAATTTTTTGTCATCTATATTCGACTCACTATTATGAGCTGGAACTTTTTACTATTTAATGGTTGTCATGCTGGGGACCAAGTACGACCCAGGATGAGATACAACTCAAATGTAGGTTAACATCAGGTAGCTGCTGCTACTCAATCAGATTTATATACCAAATTATCAATTCAAATTGTGACTGGCATGACAAGTATCATCTGCCAATGGTATACTGTATATTAGAATCTCTGACAATGAAAATAGAACATGCAAGATGGGCAACATAGAACGCTCTAAATTTTAGTGGTAGAGTCCAAGGTAGAAAATGAAGATAGTTACTAGTCATTACACCAATGGTGTATATGGTAGGTGTTGAAGATCACAGAACAACACATGTAAGAGTAAGAGGACTAGCAATATTGAATGGCCTATGGGGTGAATAAACTTACAGCCAGGCCTTCAATTGGACCAATATGGGATCTAAAGTGTTTGGCAAATTCAACACCAAGGGACTTTTTCTTCCAGAACTTCAAGTGCCCTGCAAAGAAGTCACACGGAATGGCGGAGTGTAATTAAATCCATAGATAGTAGTGTAAGTTCAAAGAGTTTACATGCCAATACACAATCAAGTAACTAGCACAGTGTGTCTAATCACATGTAATTCCAAGAACATATAGAGTCACTTCAAAACAATTTTGAGCTCTGGTTTCACCAGAATAAAACCAGCCACAACTATATCAGCAAATTCAACCAACTGCAAATATATCAAATAAACTGAGTACACACACACACACCACTAAAGCTATAATAAATTCAGTTAGCTTGTAGCGAAATTCGAGCACATTAGCTTCATCAAACCCAAAGCTGCAACTTCAAGTCGATTTAAAACAATTTAGAGGTCACTGGTTTCACCAGAATGAAACTGAAACCAGCTACAACTGTATCAGCAAATTCAACCGGCTGCAAACACATCAAACAAACTGCCCACACACGCGCACCACTAAAGCTTAAATTAAGTTAAATATTAGCAAATTCGATCACATAAGCTTCACCAACACAAATCAACAACAACAATATCATCATATCGTAAATTCTACAAGTACGAACGATTACACATCAGGTAAGCAGCAATTGAAAATTAGTTAGCTCATACCATCAGCACTCCCAGTGATGAAAAAATCAGCCCTGGACACCGCGACATGCGTCACAACATCCCTATGCATATAGCTCTTCTCATACCTGCATCAATTTTCCACACTTCTTATGCCCTAAACCCTAAAACACACAAAATGAAATTGGCGTATCTAGTCATATGCCTTTGACAAAGGAAAATGATACAGTTGAATACGTACATATTGGCAGAAGGGAGAGAGTCGAGATAAGCTTGTTCGAACTGGAGAGGGCGTTTGGGGCGGGCTTTGGGAGCAGGTCCCGGGCCGACCATAGGCTCTTCTTCGTTCTTCTCCTCTTCTCCATTGGGATTGTGAGCTGAATCCATGTTTGGGAGATTCTGATTCAGCTATGGAGATTCGTGGTAAATTGTGAAAGCAAAAGGGGAGTGAAAGTATGGGTGAAGAAGAAAGAGGAGAAAAGTGGTGCCAAAATTTCTGAAAGGAATTTAAATTTTGTTCTAGATTCTGATACTGGTGCTGAAGTTCATGTTACGCTGACTGCTAAGTTTTCCTTTATTGGACCCGTCACGAATAACGAGATACTCGACTCGATTCGATTCGACTCGACTCAGTAAAAAAGTAAAACATCACTATAAAAAAACTTTACTTGTATTATCAACTTGTTAAGCATAATTGTCAAGTTAGACTCTGTTTTATTCGACTTAAAATCATTTCAGTTCAATTCGTTTCATTTAATTAAAGTTAGTTCTATTTAATTATAATATATACCTTACTTCTATTCTATTCAATTCAATTTAATGAATTTTAGTTGAATAGAACAGAGTCTTAATCAAGAAACATTACTTGTAACAAGTCAAATTTGGACTTATATTTCAAGGTTTTACTTGTAGGTTGTATCTGCATTAAGGGAAGCCCAATTTTAGTATTGGTATTTGAATGTACGTTTCAGAAACTTAGCAACTCATTGTATTCATGTTTTTATAATACTTAGAACTTTTTAATTTTTAGGTAGCTCAATCAATTCAAAATTATGCCTCAAATTCAAGAACCTGCTTTCTTGCAATGGATTTGAAGATATATGCAAGTTGGTCTTCTGTGTCAACCTTGAGTATCTCTATATAGTAAGTCTTATAAAAGGGCAGATTTTCCGTAAAAATAGGAAAATCAACTGTTGTCGCGGTCTGCTCTGTTTCTCACCGTTTTCGCGTCATTTTACGGTCTGACCTGTCCGGTTTTTTTCTTCATGGAGTTTAAATTGTACGTTGCTGTTGTGAGGAATTATATTGTTGTTTTAAGATTCTATGTTACACTTTCTTAACTATGTTTTATCATATGTTCTTTTTGTTTGAAGCATGTTTTTTTACAGTTTTAAGTATGTTTTTGCAGTTTTAAAATATCATTTACAGTTTTGTGTTGGGAGTTAAAAAGTTCAGTTTTTGTGGTTTTAAAAAAG
Source organism: Plantago elongata (assembly GCA_036897095.1). NCBI lineage: Eukaryota > Viridiplantae > Streptophyta > Magnoliopsida > Lamiales > Plantaginaceae > Plantago > Plantago elongata. Next base: position 24,721 of record JAYMSP010000252.1, on the reverse strand, counting down.
TGTAAGTCAGTTTTAAGCATGTTTATTATAATTTTTAAGTATGTTTTTTTTACAGTTTTAAGATTTCATTTACAGTTTTGTGTTGGGAGTAAAAAAAAAGAATTAGAAATATATTTATTATTTTAAGTAAACAAGTCTATCGTATTTCATTAAAACATCAACAATCAAGTCTAAAAATGATAAATCAGTCATTACATTGAATGTAAATTTCATAGATTCTGGTGTGTCTCAAATAACAAAATATTATATCAGACGCTCGTTTGGTGTGTCTGATGCAAATCCCAATTCATTTGCGTGTACTTTATACATCTCTAGCAACTATTCCCATGTAGTTGTTGTTGCACATTTTAGAGATCTAGGATCAATTGTTCCTGCTAAAATCATTATCATTTTAAATCCAAAACACACATCATAAAAACCACAACTAAGCATACTAAATTAGGAACATGTACGACTTAATTGGGGTTTAGGGTTTAGGACGGTGCAAGGCGGTAAATAAGACCGTAGCTTCTAGTGGGTGTTTTTCATGTTCAGTTGGTTTAGGGGTTCACCACCCCCCTTAGGGTTTTAGAATGTGTAACATAAACTATAAAAACTACAACTAGGCATACTAAAGTAGGAATATGTATAACTTAATTAGGGTTTAGGTTTTAGGACGGTGCAAGACAGAACCTTGCGTCCTAAACCCTAATTAAGACCGTAGCTTTCAGTGGGTGTTTTTTCATGATCAGGTTTAGGGGTTCACCACCCCCCTTAGGGTTTTAGAATGTGTAAAATAAACTATAAAAATCACAACCATGAATATTAAATCAGGAACATGAATGTGTAACATGAACTATAAAAACCACAACAAAGAGAGTTAAAACAGTAAATATACATTTTAAAACCACAAATATGCATTTTATAAGTAACATTTTGAAATTGTAACAAGAAACTTTAAAACCACAACATCATTTGTTAAAACACATACATGATTGATTTAAGCTACATTTATCTAAAATAAAAGTAGGAGTTTCTTAACATATGCTAAAACCACAACAAACATCATAAAAACTGTACAAGTGTGTGATTAAATCTACAATCATTCATTTTTAGCAACATTTGTTGTTTGAAACTATATCATGAGGCTCAAATAGTAATATATACGATTAAATAAACCACAAATGTTCTTAAAACTACGATTACGAATGTTTTGCAGCTGAAATCACATTAGAATCTAAAATCAATAATATAGTAACTGTAAAACAGTAAGAAGCGTGTTTATACATCCAACGTAGCATGTTAAAACAACGATAGATGATTTTTAGAGTATAAGATCCATAACAATGTTACAATTTAAAACAACAACGCACGTTTTTTTTTTTGGCACGAGTTATGTTAAAAATACACTGCAAACTACTAAAACATCAATTGCCAAGTATAAAGTCATTTTTTAACGACAGTAAACAGGTATATGAATATAGAAGCTTAAAAGCACAATAATATTTGAACATGAACGTACGAAATTTATTCAGTGGTTCGATTTCTGGTATTATTTCAACATTTGAGTCGTTTTCTTCTTCCTTGTTCTGGTTTTGTTGATTTCGCCCCTGCATCACCTGGATCTGCATATATATGGAACATATGAGTCTATATTGCTCATGATTTTCATTAAAAGACGCACAAACACACATTAGAAGCTAGATGCGAACGTAGTCATGGAAAAATACATGTGGAAAGGGTTTTTTGTTACCTGATTCGTCTCCATAGCAGTTAGGATGATGAAATCCGGAGAAATGTACGTTTATTCAGCGTTTTTCCAACGAGAGGGATAGATCGAAGAGAGAAAACGGCAGAAACACGTAGTCGCACGTTTTAGTGTGTGTTTTTCTATTTTTTGTTTTTAGGTTGTTTTTTGGGGGTATTTATAGGCAACCGGTCTGGTTGGTTTTTACGTCCGGTTCATATAAAAACCGCACATTCGGTCAGATGGTTGGATTTATTATGTTGACGAACCTGATTTTCCATACCTATAGAAAAATCTTACCTTATAGTATACTAACTCCTCTCTATATTATCCTTTTCAATATGGTCTCTGATCAAGTGGTGTCTAACATCAATGTGTTTTGTTCTAGCATGAAACTTGAGATTCTGAGTAATTGCAATAGCACCTGTGTTGTCACAAAAAATGAAAGTTTTGTCTTCATTTAATCTATAATCTCTGAGTTGTTGTATTCACAAAATTTGTGATGCACAACACCAACATCAAAGCCACATTGCTGCATCAACTCATTGCATGAGTAAGTTTTGCCCAAAACACCATCATAGTTGGGACATAGGTATATCAACATAATACAGGGTGACCTTTTTATGGGACAAGAGAGTAATAATCTTGATCGGAGATGGTACGGTGTATGTAGACATATAAAACATATATATATATATATATATTTGTGTCTATACAATCGGAATAATACGTCATGTGTGTGTATACATATAAAACATATGTTAGGTGTTGTATATTGCTGAATGATAAATTTCAATATATGATAAAATAGATTATGTACATGTAAATATCTTATTAAGTGTATTTTTATATGGCATCATATTCGTTTCGATAATTTTATATGTTTTTCAATCTAAATATTTATAGAATGTCACAGTATATATATTATCATGAATTAAAATTATTTCACAAATAATAGATAATATTTTAGTATTCATTTTAAATATAATATTTAATACTATAACTTATAAATTATTCGAGAGTAACATATTAAAAATTAATGATGAATTGTTTGGACTAAAATTTGAATTTGATGTTTCTCTAATTCAAAAGGTACATAAATGAAACAAGAAATTAAACTAATCAAAGCAACCAACCACAAGAGTTTGTGGAACTTTTTGTCGTGAAATGGTTGTCGGGCACATTGCTTCGATGAGACTGCAAATGGTTTCCATGTGACAGGCAATTGACTTTGAGCTCGAGTGATTTAAGTATCATTTTTCTCAATCTCAATATTATTATTACAAGAGTCTAGGGATGACAAAATATTGCGTATCATGTAGTATAAATAACCTGAAAACGAAGTTTCGTGTCTCTTGATAATTGGAACAAAATAATGTGGGTTAACGTTAACTAATGAACAGAATCACAGATACATGATTATATATTTTGACGGATTCTCCACAACTCAAATTTACTAAAGAGTTTGATTAAACTGAGTTATATTGAATTAAACTAAACTAAAGTAAAATATAAATTATACTAAATTGAATTGAACTGAAGTGAATTTCAGTTGAAGATAACACAACCTTAATTGGACCTGCTAAAGCCGTAAAAACAAAAATTAATATATTTATTCCATCAATTTTTAAAATACTAAAGTTAAAAATTGTTAATTCTTAAAAAATATTATTTTAATTATAAAAATATTTTAGAAGGTAAATTATTATTTTTAATTAATATTAATATTTTTTAATTTTAATATTCATGAGGCAGAAGGGCGATGGGCGTCGCCAAGGCGGTAAGACAATCGAACTTTATCTATATGAATATTTAAATTAGAAAAATATAAATATTAATAAAAAACTTTAACTTTACCTTTCAAAATATTTTTAAAATAAAATAATATATTTTTAAAATTACCTATATTTTATTTTCGTATTTTAAAGTTTAAGGGTTAATTTTTGTATTTGCAGCTTGTTGTCAGACCGGACGAATGACGGCATGACCGTAGAAAATCCCTAATTAGAATTATGTACTTATACAATATAGTGAAAAACTTAAAAACATAATGAAATTAGAGATATTGTCGAAGTTGTTTACAGTATAACTGTTTTAATTTCAAGTATCAATACTTTTAAGTAGGTTTTTTTATTTTCAACTTAAAATTAATTTCGCTCAATTCAGTTAATTAACTTCAGTTTAGCTCGACTTACTTATAATTTATACTTGCTCGACTTAGTTATAATTTATACTTACTTAAATTCAGTTCAGTTTAGTTAAATTCAATTCAGCGAATTTCAGTTGAAGATAATGAAGCTTAAATTGAGATAAATTGTTTGTGAGAATGTTTATTAAATAATTCGTATTAGTTTTCAAATAGTATTGTAACAAAGTGAATTGTAATGTTATTGAAAGATCTATATTTCTAACAATTTCACAAGTATTTGAAGTTCTGAACTTATGATCTTGCTCTATTTACATTCTGCAGAAGCAGAATTTCTCAAATTTTCCACTTTGAACAATAATATTAAAGTGGAGAGGTAAACATAAAAATGGGTACAAAATTATTTCTACATAAGGTCACATTCCCCATTCTTACTTTGTTACTCCAAGCCTAGTAATAATCAATAGGAGTATCATCACAAGTTTCGTCAGACAACATATCCCTACTGAAAGGAGGAGGAACAAAAGGTGGGGTTGTACATCTCAAGAGTGCCCAATTCACTCCCTGGAAAAACTGATGATTCTTGATAGCCGATGCGCCTCTGGTCGAACCCAACCTCCCAGTCGGATCCTTCACCAGCAATTGTGATATCAAGTCCTTGGCTGAGGCTGGGATTGATGGCTCCTTGGGGAATTCGAGGGCCCGAGCGACAATGTTAGCTAGGGTTATCTCATGGTCCATTCCACGAAATGGTGTCACACCGTAAAATAACTCGAAAATAAATATACCGAGTGTCCACCAATCAACCGCACTACCGTGCCCTTCACCAGAGACTATCTCCGGGGCCAAGTACTCGTGGGTCCCAACAAATGACATGGATCGGACATCGATTGGCTCTGCCACGAATTCCGGTCCTGCTTCACGGGCTTGCTTCTTTTTTCGCCTGCGTTTATGTCTGAAGCAGGATACTGCAGGGACTATACAATTGGGAAGAATGCAAGACGTTGAGCTGAATTGGGGCGGATCAAGTTTGTACCCGTTTGTTAATGGTGCATTTGTTTCGCTCTTGGGAATTACTTGGGCGGGGGTCGATGTGGAGTCATCGCATCTTAGAGAGAGATCAAAGTCAGTAAGCATCACATGACCATCGGAACGAACCAATACATTTTCTGGCTTTAGATCCCGATACACTACTCCCATCATGTGAACGTACTCTAAAGCAACCACGACTTGAGATGCGTAGAACCTGCAATACAAGTAGTAAATAATCCGTTCAGCTTGCCAGCAATCAAACTCTGCAAATCCAAACATTGACAGAGAGCAAACCCAAGAAGCGAGCTTAAGGACAAACTAATAATTACATAAATATCGGGTAGTTAGCCTTCTTGCAAATGGCTGGGGCCTAAAACAGTCACATTCATGTCAATTATTAGATCCATGCTGAAAGTATAGCAGACATATATGTTCTAAACCATATCATAAACAAGAACATTACATACTATTTGTAAGTATGCTACTTGTTTAAGTTGATCATTTCACATAAGGGACCATATATGTTATACCAACTGCTTATATATTAAGGAGTTGTCTAGGGACCCCTTTCCCCCCAACAAAAGGATAAGAAATCCCATGTATTGCTATTTGTTAGTACTGTCCCATTCTGTCCTAACATCTAACAAACCTCAACCAATTTTCTTCTGATTTGTTCGGTTTGTATTGTTTATATGAATGAAATAGTATATATGTTCACAGAAAACAAATGAGAAGAAGAACAGATGTTACTACTTCTAGAATCGCAAGAAATGGCACAACAAGAAGTTGGTGAAACCTGTTAACAACGCAAACAGGTTGTAAAATGAAAAACACAACAGACTGCAACTGGGTCTAGAAAACATTCAAAGGAACTTGATGCCACACGGTGGCTAATTCTAAAAAAGAGTAGGCCAAGTTAGATGCATTTTAAGTAGGAAAAGGTCCTATCATGAATGTTGGTACATGTCATTTCATGCTTACAATTTCCTTGTGGAGAAAGGATCTCAATGTTAGTTGCAATATGAGTGCCTTTGCTCGCTGCAATCGACTGCACAATCGGCTCGTAATAATAGATTGACAAGAATGACCTGACCCCATTTGTCCTAATGATTCAACTTAGAAACAAGAGGAAACACACATTTTGCCTAACAATCCAAATACACCTAACATGCTAAAACTGTGCTGTTATCCTATTTTAATGGTTAGAAATTTGCCCCCCTCAGTTTGTGTTGCATGCCACATGATATAGAAAACACTGTTCCCAGCCAAGTTTTCTAGTCATTACACGTTAGCACCTTATCGGGAGGCTATTATGAATACCTGGTATATGAGTAAATTGTATTGCATGCCACGAAGATTAAAATCAATCTAAGCATATATGTAAATAAATTTTGATAATGCAATTTTTCCCTTTTCTCCTTTTCTGGAGAAAAACATCTATAGGTGGGAGAATAATGGAAGTATGGAACACCCTATAATCCGGAAGATCACATTCAATTGGATTTTGTGGCCTTTTTCTCCCACCTTTTGAGGATCAACACAAATTATATATAGACAAAGTATAAAATTCCCCTCCAAAGTATTTTAATCATACTTTACCGTGAAAACTGCCTTTCTTTGGATTTGTAGAGGGGACATAACAATTAATAATACACCGGGCCACGTGATTAGCTAGTAATATTTTATGGTCAACCATAATGATAGTAGTAATCATTTTTAAAATAATAGTACTAATCCAACTGGGGCAGTGAGGTGAGTAATGAAAGCCAACACACGGCTACACCATTTAACTACACATTTGATTTTGTAATGGACAAATTCAATTCAAGTGTCAATGCTAGCTTAATGACAATTCCTAACCAGTACGGTTCATTTGGTCCATCTTCAGTCTCTCTGATAGTGATGTGCCTAGGGGTGCAGGTTTAAGAATTAATACAATGGGTGGGGTTAATTCTAAACGATTATTAAATTTCTATTTGTTATATTACTGGAGTGGTCATCTCCCCCACTGAGATTGAATATTTTATACATAAAAAATTCAATTTTAATTGAAAACGACCACTCAAATTTTATAACAATCAGTTCCTAAGTTTTAGGTTTATTATGATATTGAAGTATTGAACTAGAAGCATTATTAGTATTACATGTTAAAACTTAGCTGGGTGAACCATAGTCACCCAACATCATATAAACCAGACACAACAATTTATGTGAATGGGTCTACCATCAAATAATATCGCACAATTTAAGTGGTACACGGTTTATTGATGTTTGAGGTTGACAGCCTAAACGCCAAAACCAACTCTTATCACACGATTAGAGAAGAGAGGAACTAGTTTCCAAACAAAAACCTGAAGGAAGTACTCAGTTTCCTAATGCGTATTCTAGTTCGATCAAAGCAGCTCGAGCCAAGTTTAAAATGTACTAAATTCTACTGAAGTTCGGCTCGACTACTCACTCTCTCAATGCATCAAACATATCAACCCGGCCCCCTCCCCGAATCTGCCCTTGAACTCCACATAAATCCAGTGGGGGCTCTTAGCTACTGCTAATGGCATGTGGCATCATAATTCCACTACCAGACCTTTGAGCTTTCACTTTTATCTTCCAAAAGTGAAAAGCACAGTTTCACTGAGTGGCACAGGCAGTACTGTGTTTCTCACCGCACAGTAGATTTCTGTTTCCACCATTAAAACCTCAGAGCAGAAGAAGACGCTTCCATCAGACATGATCCCACATCAAGATGATGTAGGACCATTATTACACGTCATTTTCAATCTCAACGTCAAAACACAAAACTAATAAATAACCAATCCAAAATTTTCAAAAATTCCTCTTTTAACCCGTTTTCCTGACATGTCACATCCCTCTCTTAACTCATCACTGCATCAAATCCAAATTTTGTAAACGTAGCTTCTTTTTTCTTCCACTTGTTTTCAAAAATCAAACTGGAAGATCCAAATTTTGTAATATTGTCTATTTTTTCCGGATGAGTTCCAAAATCGAACGAGAAATTCACCATCTTCTTGAACAATATCGAAAAATCTGGATCACTAGAATAGACAATTTTGTTTTTGTCTCCTTCACTAAAGCACTCAATCATTTATTGATTATTGATTGTTCACTAATGGTTTTTAAAGGTGTAGTGTATCATTTTGTTGGTTAAGAATACACTCATCATCAAGTCCACTTGTGAATCCCATTGACTCAATCATTTTGAAATGAAATAATTTGATCAATGTTAATATTAGTATAGTTTCCTGAAAACTACACTTAACAACACTTTTAATCACTAATCGATAGATTATTAAGCTTTTTGAAAGGATGATGACCCAATTTAATAATCACCCTTAACCACTATCATCACTAGAATAATCTAATCCGTGCACATAAAGCCAAAGGAATACGAATTAAAACATCAATTTTCGAATATATTCCTATTAACGTAAATTGACTAAATCTCCTGGAAAGGGTAAAAGATCAAGAATGACTAGACTACTCCTGGAAGTAATTTTTTGACACAGACTAGAACATTCCGATCAGTCTTTTTTTTCATTTTTCCAGCTTCCCTCAGATTCTTTTTTAAAACGACTTAAACCCGATATATTTGTTGAACTTGAACCCGATATATTTCTTAGAATTAAACCGTAAGTTGTCAGCTTCCCTCATGTTCTAAAACCACATAAAATCTTAAAGATCTGACACAATAAATTACCACACCATTCCAGCTCATACTTCACAAAATTACAAATTTTCAAAAGGTAATTCTCCAATTACCTTTTTAACTTTTCAAATAAATAATATTTCATTTTAACTACGAATTAATTTAAAACATACCCGTTACCGTGACGATAGAGTCAGTTAAGTATTAATCTCAGACTGTGATAGTAAAATATTTGATTATCAACGCACCTGACGGCAGAGTCAGGAAACCGTTTACACGGCTGGCGCTGCCGCAGAACATGAAGATCTCCACCTGGACAGAACTCGGTCAATAAGCAGCTCCATTTCGGCGTATCAATGACAGCGTAAAGCGTAGGCAGAAACGGATGATCGAGCATTTCGAGAATCTCCCTTTCCGTTTTGGCCCTCCCTTCCTTGTTTCTGCTCGCAAGCTCCTTCTTGTCCATGACCTTGGCCGCAAAGAGAGTGTTGGCAGTGGGAGTGGGAGGGGGCTTTTTGAGCTCGGCGAGGTAGACGGAGCCTATGTCGCCGGAGCCGAGACGGTGGAGGAAGCGGAGGTCGGGGAGGGAGAGGGTGGGGAGGCGGCGGAGGGAGTCGGAGGGTTTGGAGAGGGAGGAGGAGGAGGTGGTCCAGTCGGAGCCGGAGCTGGTGGAGCGGTGGATGTCAGTGGTGGTGGTGGAGTTGAAGCTCATGCTTTCTAGGTCGGAGGCAATTGAGTTGGGTGATGATAATGGTGGTGGTGGTTGTGGTAGTGGTGGCTCCATTGATTTGGTTGAGTGAGGAATTTGAAGATGGAGAAGAGGAAGTTATTTATATTTTGGAAGTTGATTTATTAGTTTGTGGTTTTACATTTTGCCCCTTGACCTTTTCCATTTTTTATAAACCAACATCTAATTTATTATATTGATTTGTTTATTTTATTTTAGAGTATTTCGATATGCATCGTATGTTTACGTATTCTATTCAAGCTATAATTGATTATAAACAATCAATTAACTAAATAACTCCATTTATGTGCAATTTCAAATTGTTTGGATTATAATTTGAGTTGAATTATCTCAATTTAAAATGTGTTTTTGTTTGTAAAAACAACACAAAAATTCAATTTACCACCTCGTCTTACGAATTAACTATTTGAACCTTTTTATTGTTTGGAACAAATCGATTCTGATATTGCTTGTGATGTCTTATACTAATATAGTCGAGATTGTCTCGAATGGTATAGAGCCAATCCGACTTGGCGAGCAAAAGGTTGTGAGTTGTGAAGTGTAATAATGATAAATGTTTTCTGGTGGTAATTAGAAAGAAATAAATTGATATATGCGAGGAGCAAAGTGTAATTTGATTTTAGTGATTTTGTTGGAGGATGGGAAGAAGAGTCAATTGGGCCGGAAAAGAAGGCTAGGGCACCGTGTGATTTTTGCTGGAATAAAGGAACGTTGCATTCCGCTCCAAGAGTTTCACTTGTCTTTTCTATTTTCCTTTCGTTCATTTCTTTTGGTTCTTTTTTTTGTTTTGTCAATCTCTATAATCACGGACTTGGGATTGTGCAAACAAAACAAAATCTAAATTCTAAATAGTTATTGTTATCTATTACGTGATTATAATTTAATTTGGGAGCTTTTTCCGATTGTAATATACACTACACACTACATACATTATGTGTATTTAATAAAACCTTGTATTAATTAAATTAGTACCACATATTTTATTTAAGCTAATAGAAATGTTACATTGTTAATGTGTTATTGACAAGGCAGTAACACATACTACTACCTCTTACCCGTAAGTCGTAAACTATAATGGTAGAAGAAACCGGCGTCAGGGGTTCGACAATCGACACCCAGCAATATTTTTTTATTTGTGATTTTTATGCAATAACTAGGTATAATGGCTATTGTATGATAATCCAAATGGAAGTTAAAATCCACACGAGTTTTCGAAAATTCTAGTCTCAATTCTGCTAACTAGAAACGTAGGTCAGTAGCTATGGTTCACTCTTCAATCCGCAACTAAAATTAAACCGTATGCCGAAAATTAATTCAGCATTATTCAAATACTACTAATATTATTATTTCCAATAAGTAAATGTATGCGCTGTAAAGAAAGTGACAATAGATACTTGTATCTGTACTCGTATAGTTGATAATTGAAACTATATTAATTTGTATATGGTACAATTGCGTACAACTTGCTTGTCCTAAAATGTTTGCAATTGTTCGGTACAATCAGAAACAAACAAGATTTAGTTAAGTTGAAGAAATTACTTAATAGAATCCATTCCAGAATCTGTGATCAAAATTATTCATTTATCATTTTTACAATAAAATCAACTCTATTGTATTAAATTTTCTTTAGAATAAAGAGAAGACGGAGGAATTAATAGTTAATATATTGTATAATCATATTACACCGCATTAAATAATCAGTCGATATTACATCCTGATACATCACATACAAAATCGAAACATAGATGGGCGGCCATGCATTTTCAATGCAAATGTCCAAATTCGTATGGCTGATAAAGATTAAAGTCGGAACCGGTCGCTCTAGCCATAATTCATTATCTGATGATGGTATATAGATGATGGTTTGCGTCGAATCTTGACGACTTGTCTGCTTCAACTTAAACTCTATTTATTATTCAACCTCACCCTTGTCTTTTACCTTCACAGCCCATCCAACTATCTGTTTCCATCTCACTTCATTTCAACCTCAATCTCTAACAATGTGTGAAGTTAACAAATCTATGTTAGAATTTGATACATTTCCAACTCGCACGACCAACTTCCTTATCATCTAACCACGTTATAACTCCGTTACATTAAGAAATTTCTTTAGCTCCTCTCCTTTTCTTTTCTGTCAAACTCTACACATTTATTCACTTACCTATCAGGGGTATTCTTAAGGAAAAAAAAATTATAAAATGGATTATTAAAGAATCTAGCCTTCAAATCAGCTTAAAAGTAAAAGAACTTAAAAGAAAAAATGGTTGGAAACTAATAACTCAGAAGTTGCTTGATGAGGTCCAAGGCTCCAAGCCAACCCCTCCAGATTCAACTTATGAATTAAGATTATTTATCAACTTATAAGTTGTTGCAGACACTAAAATGCAGCTTCTTAAATTAAGCTATGAAGCATTTTTATTTTTATTTTTGAGAATAAGCTATGAAGCATTACAATACCCTCAAGAGTGTTAAAAAATAGAAGCAAAATTTGAATAGAAAATCTGAACTTAAATATAGCATTAACTTCACTGGAAGCACCGACTACTAGCTTTAGCCAGCTGGTTAGTAAATCATTTAAATGGTTCATGGAAGCAGCTACAGTTCAAAATATCCAGACCAGGAAAAAGAAGACTAAAAAATAGAAGCTAGTTTGAACCATAATCTGCAAAAAGATGGCCCAGCCAGCTGATGGTTTAAATGTCTCCTTCTGATGCCTTATCCGACTTCTCTATTAAATGATCATAAGTTTCTCACATTCAAATCATTTAGAAGATACTAGCCTCCAGTCCATCAACAACACAAATTTGCTTCTTAAATCTCGGTACTAATTCATAAACACAGAAGAAGATTCAAAACTAAGTACTTCATACCCACACCTATCTATGAATCTATCCACCAGTCCTTTCTCCTTCATATGCCATCATTGTGGATTATTGATCCTCACCAACTAGATCACAGAACATCCCAACAAACGTGTCATAGTTAAAGATATCTACATTTCTGCTCCCTATATGCATGAATGGTAACCATAACATCCCATCTCATTATTTGTGGAATGAATTGAATAGTTTATAACTTATGCCTTCAGAGGATCCTACTTGTATCAATGTAGGTTCAAGTTCAACCGTATTGGACAAGTTGATTATAAACCAGCAGAAAAAATAAATAAATACTAAAGCTTTAACTATAGTTCAGAGTTGTCAATACAGTTTTCACCAAAGCCACATCGAAAACATGTCATGTTAAATTGAGGTAATCAGCTACTTACGGAACAATGCTGTAGTATTTGAGACAATAGGGCCAAATCCAGCCGGTACCAACTCCAGCGTCGAGTTCTGCTTGCAGGATTTTGCAAATAAATAGGAAGGTTTATATCTGCAATGACAAAGGGAGTTAAAATCATTTTGCAAGATTTACACAAAAATAAAAAACATTTGTGAGAATGCCCGTTATGCCTCAGGCTCACACGGTCACACCCCCTTGTTTGCTATGTAATTGTAATGGTTATCTTCATTTTGATTGAGAAGATAAGGAACTAACCATATACATGTAGTGGAACTTGGCGTATAATCCAAGATTTGCTTCCATTTCTCTGAGATCTGGTATTTACATGTCACCAAAACATCCACAGCTTTGTGTTTCAATAAATTTAAGTATTTCATGTTTGGTATTCGGCCCTGCAAATTATATGATGAATAGCTTGGGTCCTTTTCGTGAACGCTTAGCCCTAGGATTAAAACTAAGAAAGGCATTCAGAAGCTCTGAGTCTTCAGTGTTGACTAAAATATTTGCAGCTTTGGGATCCTCTACCAGGAGTTTTGCCACCAAGTACCCTGCAATAGACCATGTCTGGAATAGGTGTGCCTGTTTGCCAATAAATCTTGCTCCTTTGGTATCGTAGTACTCAGGCCACTTGTCTATTGCTAAACGTCTTTCAGCGATCTTGATCGCATTTACAGCAATCTCAGGCCGATTCATTTTTATGGATGCCACAGTCAACTGAAAAGAGGACATATGTTTTTTTAGATTTAAAAGAGGACATATGTTAATAAATTAGAAACGGGAAAGGAGGAAGAAAGTCATATTAGAAGTAAACAATAGATAACGACAAATCAATTCATAAATTGAAACAGCAGTTGGATGTCGACCAGTAGTCACTGATACTTTTCTTTGGGCGTTTATATTCAAAGAGAACATGATCAACTGTGGTCATTTTTCGTTTTCATGGCCAAGAGACAGAATTTACTCCTACATTTCCATTATGGCAGCAACAACAAAAGAGATCTCTTCATAGGGTAGTGAACCCTATATTCCACTGCTAGCCATTCATAATAGTTGAGGCTATCTAAGGGCACAGAAGTGACAGACCAAAATAATTCCAAGAGAATTTGCGATAATTTCTTCGGAGAATGCATGCCCCAGAATCAAGGTATCCTTGAATGATAAAATCATTTATGTATTTCCTATTTCCCTGAAACCATTTTTTGTTGCTGAATATGTATCTGTCCATGAGTCCATCAATCCAGAAGCTACAAGAATGAGAAACCTCATTACTTGAACATGATACCCCTCAACTTTAAGTTTCCCGAAATTCAAGGGGAGCTTTACATCCTGACCAACTACATGTGTTCTCGGTTTGCACAGATCATCATGGCAGAAGTTTTTGCCTGAAGAGTCAAGATATGAAGGAAAGTATGTTTATGCATGCATGCATGCTCTAGAGTCTGTAATAGATTAGCCAGAAGCAGTTCAGCTATAACCAAAACTGAAAATGAGATACCAGTCAATTGGTATAGCAATATATATATGACTGAGAAAAGGTCATTTCAACAATATATTCACAAGGATATCATCCTAAATTAACTTTGGACAAGTATTAATATAACTCAACGTCAACGATAAAAAATGATACTAGTTCAGGTGGGAAAGCAAAAACCAATTAAATTTTACCTGCCACAGCAAAGTAGGCCAGGACCCTCCATTGTGGTAAGACCAAGGACTGCAATAGAAGAAAAAAACACAATAAAATTTACTTTGTGAAAAAATGATTAGGCCTACAAAATAAATTGGAAAAGATTAATATCAGAGCAGAAACCATACGTGTTTTTAGGATCACTGCCCGTGATTATTCGCCATTCCTGACCTTCCAGTGCAGGAAAACAGATTTTCATTGGCATGTCAGCCACGAGATCAGACCATTTGGACTCGACAAGATCTAATATAGCATGTGATTGATCTTCGGTAGCTAGACCACAAACTATGGACCACAGATTTCCCAGTGCAAAGAAACGGAAGTCCATATGAGCAGGTTGCAGATTTCCAATAAGATAGCCTCCTCTATTGGGCATCCAGTCCACAAGCCAAGGAGGAATCTGATCTGGGTAGATGTTGAATTTGTTAACAGCATCAAATGAGTACTCCTCCGTCTTATATCGATAAATTTCATTCAGCTTCTTCATATCAATCCAATAGTACTCCCTAATATGAATTGATAATGCTACTAAACGATTGTTGAGCGCTGTGATAAGATCGGATGAGGCCTCCTCCGGCGCAAGCATCTCCTTAGCACCCAGCAAGGCAGAATAGAATAATGCCTGCAGAAACAAAACAGCCCACATATGAAAATCATAGATCTATAAAGTATGCACACTAAGCATGCCTTACTTTTCTTGTGTTACCATGCACTTGATTCCTGGTATCTAACTAAACATGAAAAAGCTTCATTGAGAAGTAAAGAAAACCTGAATCTCAAGTGGGTGACCATGAATTCCCATTCGACGATCTATCATGCATGACCCATCAGTAACCAACAAAGTTGGAAACATATCAAAACCATCTGCCAAACAGAGCTTCAGAATCATTTTGATTCCAGTTTGTACATCAACCCTTTCCTGAACTGACAGGTCCCCTGTGCATTTCCCGTAGGCCCGTAATAATATGATCCACCACAGACCTGAGGAAGAAGTAACGTTATACTTCGAGATGCAAATGAACAGCCAATTTACAGGAAGATCAGCTTACCAGAATCAACTGGTGCCACCCGACCAATTGCTGCCTCACCAAAGTCTGGGTCCAAGACCTCTTCAGTAGCAGAATCATCTCCTTCAAGTGGCACAGTACGAACTTTGAAACTGGCAGGCATCAGTCCTTGACCAGGACTATGGCAATCCATCGTTTTTTCCCAACTCTGCTCTCACATGCCAAAATGAAGCATCAAAAGCTATTACACTAGAAATTGTACGCTAAAACATAATTTTACCTCAAATTATTACCTATGCCATTCTCCTAATCACAACAGGATTCAAAGAATTTTTGCCGGTTTATGAGTACATAACCCAGTTATAAAGGACCGGAGTCCAGGGATAGCAAGATGTCAGGTTCCAAGCTACCTGATCTTATTCAAACGAAACCGAAAATGTAAACATTTTTTTTTTTTTTGGAGTAATCCAAATGGTGAATTTGAGGCACTAGCAGCTTCTCAGTATCTTGCAAAAGCTGGCACATGCACAGCGGGACAGACTAATTCCCTATCTGATAATGGTTGGAGATGGTCAACCATATAAGCAACATGGAGATATAACCTAAATCTTAGGGTCCCCAGCATAAATTTGCAAATCATGTTGCTACAATAGGTAACCTAGATTAATTAGTTTAATACGGTTCAAATATTAAGATTGTAATAGAGTATTTGGTGTCATACTAAATGTAGAGTTTCGTACCTGCAGCTGAAGTGTGTATAAGATAAAGTTCCGCACAATTTCATACTCCCCTTTTAACAGGAAAGCAACCCCAGAAGGAATAAAATCACGTATGAAAACTTGATCATAGTTGAGCATGTTCGAGTCACTTGGGTCATTAGCAGCAATTGTCCCAACTGGACCACCACAATAATATACCATTGACGCTCGCAACAAAGTCCATGCTTCCTCTTCTACAGTCTTCGCGCCAAATGCAGATGTATCCAGTCCACTACTGTACTGACCATCATTACCAATCCCATACTCCGAATTTCGAGAACTAAGATCACTTCCCAAACCATTCACCACACCATCACTTGCCAACACCCCCTTCACACTTTCATTCGCGCTACGGTAGCAACGCAGAGATTCAAACCTGTCCCTCTTTCTTCCTCTTCCAATACCACTACTTGCATTCCCCACCACATGGTTCCCCAGACGATTTTGAAAATACCACTGCCTCTTCCTCGATATGGTCACACCAAGCTTCTGGTTATCAATTCTGACGCAATACGAAAACGGAAACCTTAGACTTAACCCCAAATTCCTTTGTATATGATAAGGCGTCGCCCCGGTGAGAAGATGCAGGGCTGCCACTGAAGCTGCCATACCGGATTTATCGTAATACAGATTCCCCAAGCTAACTTACACACGCTCCTACAAAATTTAACATCCTGAATCGCTGATTATGCCAATTTCAATCAAACAGATTGTTAACATCATTATAAGCTAAGAAAAAAAAGTGCTAAATCAAACAGATTGTAAACATAATAATATGCAGTAAGTTAACAACAAGACCTAATCTCCGTTCATATCCAGATATTCTCACCATTTTACACTCATAATTACATAAACACAACCAGAACAGAGCCAAAAGCAGAAAGGTAGAAAACTGACAATCAATCTACAACAAATTAGCATAAACACTAGACGAAAAGGTAAACAGAGATACTACAATTTATTGTAAATAACAGAAGTGAGATTAGACAGAGTCTTACTCCAATTATCTGAAATCTGCAGAATTTGGGAAGAGGCGAAAATGTTGAATGAAAATGAAACGATGGTACTATCAGAAATTTATGGTAAAAATTTATAATAATGTATATATACGAGTCCTCTTGTGGGACGTGGATCTCAACGATGCGTCTTATAAATCTGGATTAGATTGGATTTGGAACTCATGGTTTTGCATTTTCGTCAATTGCCCCCTCAACTTTTGAAAACTTTGCAATTTAGTGGATGATGATATAGTCGTTAATTAAAACCACAAATATTGGAACGTTAAAACCCTTGATGGCTCTTCTTGCTATGAGTCGCACACCTCTCTCCAATGGACCAGCTCTAGTGCAAAGATTATAAGTATACAGTAGTGTACTAAGCATGATAGAATTATAATATTCTTTAAAAATAATAATTTGACATATAATATTCTTTAAAAATAATAATTTGAAATTTTTGTCGAGACATCTTTAAGAAAGGGTCACCCCCTTATATAAAAGTTTATATTCGATTTGACATAAATTTTCAATTCAATTGTATTTTAATATAAAAAAACCACACAAAAACTTAAATTTACATTTAAACAATTCAATTTTTATTATACACCAAACACACAATTAATTATTTTATTCAAACAATATAAACGCTCACTTTCTTATTTGGACACACACATTGAATTTCCATATGGAAACTCATCACTCTGAGTGGCTACATCAATAGCCAGGCTTTTAAGTCTTCATGAACTAAAACTCAACAGAACTATCATCTAGCACCCAAGTTCCATCATCTTGCTGAATCATACCCTTATGCTTCCGGCTCCACCACGCAATCGGAACACAGTACTCATCCTTCAACACATCGTTCAGTTTGTTAACAAGCGCAATGTCCCGATCAACTTCCAGGTTAAACTTAAGTTTATTCTGTTGAACTCCGGCAATTCCGTGCATATAAACCTCCAAGTCATGCCAACGAACAGCATCCCCCATCTTCAAGTAACTCGACCTAGATGTATCGATGGACACCTCTTCACCAATATCCGCATATCCTATCAGGGGGTAATTAGGGACAACGTCCAATAAATTTCTTATCCGTAAAACATGAAATTCAGACAGTTTTGAGACTTTGTTACGGAAATTGAAATCGCCAACACGAGGACTGGCAAACACAAAGGCCGTGACTGGGCAGGACTTGTCTGGCATGCCTACTGGCTTATTGTATTTGTTGATGGCAATGTCAGCTGCATTTAAGGTAGCGACTGCGGCTCCCAAGCTGTGTCCTGTAACCGTTATGCTGATTTCTTCATCTTTGTAAAGTTCAACCAATCTCCTCACCTCACTGAGAACCTAAAAGACATCGAACGATATAGAAATTCAAAAGCGTTATTCTATAATGAGTAATTATCTTGAATGACAACACTGGTCTCATCAGGGAAACCAATTTATAACCTTGTCAATATAATATCTGCATACCTGCTCTCTAGCGCTAGTTTGATTAAACTGCGATTTAGGATCATCGGTTACATAAATTGAACGCCATCCAAAATGTACCAATGGAGGCAAAAGCAAGGTCTCACCAAAGATCTCCGGTGCCGGAACTAAACCAAATTGGAAATCATTAACCCATTCAAGATTCCGAATAGTTCCTCTCCAGGCAATCACGATATCTCTTCGGCCCAAGGAGGATTTCCCTTCATCGGTCGCCACTGCCACGTACCCTATCCAGTTTGATTCCTTGCTCCATGCCTCCCTTGAGAATGACTTGAGAATGAAGGCATCAGGGATCAGTACAGACGATGCAGTTGCGTAAATGTATTTCGTGACTTGGTACTGGGCAGGCTTTCCCTTGTTAATTCCGACCATGTCGAAGAGATCAGCTTTCGCGTAATGGCAACTTCCTGCGTATTTCGACGCCTTCTCAGTGTTGAAAGAGTCGTAAGTTGCTTGAGCCATTTCGCCATAGTGAATTATGTTCTTGCGAAGGTCAGTGTCCAGAGGATCCAATAGATTTTCCCAGTTTTTTTCACCATTTAGAACTTTCCATTTTTGGTCCATGCTGCCTGAATTTTCTTGTTTTTGTAGAGAATCTGTAACTACAAGACAAGAAGAAAAATGTTTCTTTAGCAGGATAATTTTCGATGTTAACGAGTCCAATCTTATAAAACATGTAAGAAGTCTACTACTATAAAACTTGAGTCAGTTGAGTGTAATCAACGAACTGTAGCCAATATAGAAGTTGTTTGTGCCTTTGTGGTGTTTAAGAATAGAGAGGAGTAGTTTAAAATTGAGAGAAATAAGTACTAGTGAAATATGTAGAACAAAATGAAAATATCATCCCATATAATTAACTAATTCTGAAGCAGAATAATCACATCAGAAATTAAAGAATAATATATGAATAATTTAAAAAATAAAATAATTGCAAGGTAAGAATTATGACACTCTCAAGATAAGTATCATATTCTAATAATTTATCTGAATTTCCACCAAATTTGAATGGTGATACGGGTGGATTTTTTAATTTCTTATTTATATACCATTTGAATGGACTTTTAACTATAATTAACTTTTCTTAAATGCAATATTATAATTATATACAATAACTGAACATGAACAAATTAACATTAATACATTCGCTAGACTCAAATCACCATTCACTATATAGAACGTAAAATCGTTCATTTCGATGATTGAAATTCGTTACCTCTTAAATACTCAGCTCATCACTCAGTTACAAACGTTTTGACAAGTGACAACTGAAATGTGATTCCATCATATCTAAAAGTTTAATCATTATAATCTTTTTATAATAAAGTATATAATTTAGTCATTTATTATAGTAACTCGTCGATAGTATTTATCTTAAAAGGGGTGGGAGTAACAAAGACATAAAATCAGCTAGATATATGCATAGAAGGGGCTGATTGGATGGACATTTGAGTGGGCATTTGGATGGATTTTGGTGAAAATTGTGTTTGAATGGACATTTGAGTGGGATATTTTAAGTGTATTTTAGGCCAAATCACTGTTCATCGAGTCAAATGGGGGATATTCAAATCCCCATCCAAACACCCCGGAGTAATAATATGAAAGACAACACTTATATGGGTTATGTACCTTGACTTTGAGTCTTGAGGCTCATAAGCTAGATATATGCAAAGAAGTAATAATATGAAAGACAACATTTATATGGGTTATGTACCTTGACTTTGAGTCTTGAGGCTCGAACGCTCGTGAAGAATGGCTTGTTTGTGTAGTGCATAGAGATCATACAAGTGTATAAATAGAGCAATAGAAAGGTCATTATTGGACCGCAAGTTCAGTAATGAAATTAAACAATACAAAGATAAACTTGTAAACGTTACTTTTTGGCAAACAGTAATGATTAATGACTCATAGAAAGTGTATCATGTTTTCATGTGCCAACTACCAAGTTAATGCATCAATGTCTTGTAAATAATTTCCGATATGGTGTCCCCCGATTTTATTGTCGCGAACAGTCTAATTGTAAAATACATAGAAACACGTTAGGTTGTGTTCTCTTTAATTTAAAATAATTTTAATTTAGTTCAGTTCAGTTCAGTTTTATTTTGTTTAGTTTAGTTCGGTTAAATTATAATTTATATCTTATATCAGTTGAGTCCAGTTCAGTTCAGTTGAATATAATTCAGTCCAGTTCAATCCAATTCAATTCAATTCTATTCAATAAATTATTGTTAAAAATAACACAACCTTATATTCCAAAATTAATATAGTATGGCTGTATGGGGTGATGGCATATGTGATGAGCTAGGAGCAGCAGCCCACACTGAAAAATAAATTCTTACCTAATATGTACTGTACTCCCATGCTTTTTAATTCAAAATGAAGTTTGAAAATGATCAAGTTTGATATTAGCTCACAATTTCCTTAAAGCTCAAGTTACAAAATCCCTCCATCTTTAATTTCACTTTTCCATATTTCATTTCAATTCATCACAACTGCACCTTCACAACTCTTAAATACATATTTTCTTTACTTCATATATCATCACTACTAAATTATACCATATTTGTACCTCTTTAATAAGAGCGAAGCCCCCTGAGTGGTATTCTGAACTCAACACGGGGTTGAATTCGAAAATTTTCATCTATATATATGTTAAATTAAATTTTTAACGATTAACACGGTCTATTTTTTACAAGCACATCTTTACAAATACAATTGGAGTGATTGTATTTATTATATTTATAAAAATTTATAATATCTATATACTTTTTATCTAATTTTAAACAGTTTTTAGTACAAATTAGTTAAAACGTTTTATTTGTAAATATATGCATACGTAACAATAATTTTAAAAAGTAACTTTAATATTTTTAGACTAAAGAACGATGTTCTCTGTAAATATAATACATTTTATATCAATTAATTTAAATTATAAAATAATTATTTTTTTAATTTCAGATTAAATATATTAAAACACAGGGTAGACTGACTTTAATCACTATAGTATTTAATTTATTATATTTTATTCAATATACTTTAAATTTTATCACCACCTATCATATTTTGCTCATTTTCATCTTAAAAACTTATACCCAATCATGCAAAAATACGAAATCTGGACTGAAGTACTATACTATACTTTTCGCTAACGTTGAACCAACTCCAAACTTTTAATATTACTTCTATCACGTTAAAATGATCTTCTACAACTCCAATCCGGACGACGTACAAGATTCAATAGTTACTATAAATGACATTACTATCGCCTAATTTTTAAAAATATGAATTATAAAAATACAATTCGTATTAGTTCGTGAGCTTGAAAATTCGATGAATTTAATCTTATGAAAATATAAAATGCTACTAGACGCCTTGCACATCAAAATACTTAACATGAAAATTCTTGGTACTATTCGTAAACTTGTGAAAATATGCAGCATGATTATATATCATAAAATCCTTTCAACTTTACAAAGTAGAAAATTGTGAACTTAAAATATTAAAGGACTTCCAGTAGTGATCATTGCTCTAGCAACGCTCCACTCTAATAGCTCAAGCTTCAAACCTAAAATTAATAATTAGAAAGGGGTAAGTCGTGACCAATGACTAAGCAAACTCCATACACGTGCCATGACCTAAATGTTTTATCTTTACATCTTTTAGTCTTTGTAATGCAATGCATCATGTGACTTGATCTGACTCTAAACAATGACTTGACTTGACTTAACTTGATATATGATTCTTGTCTTTTAATTGCGAACTCACTTGGCATCGTAGGTTCTACCGTCGTTTATGGTGACCATAAAATGGCATGACATGAATTACCGGCCGGAGTATTAGTATCCCTTCCAATCGTGAATAACTTAAATACTTGACTTGAAGCCACATGGTGCTAAGGTTTTCCCTACAAGTCCGTTAATTGCTACATGATTTTTAACTTGAATCCTTCAAATTACATCTTAGTAACGTGGATGTATGATTTCTAAACTCTAAACTCATGAATGTATTATTTTAGGGGTGTGCACCAACATCATATAATACCAACAATATGGATTGTTAAGAGCTTACATGCATACTGGTACACATGACACATTCACTAAATCACTTGTAACATGTAAACTATCCAAGGCACAAACATAATCAGAAGACAGTAAGAAATGATATGAACAATATGACAACTTTCATTACTTTTTAATTGCCATCTCAGGGGAAACAAATTAATAACATGATTATCAATTAAACAATTAACAAGTTACTCATTAATCATTGTGGTGCTATCAACGAATTGGGAACAACTTCTTTTGGTTCAATTATATCGCTAGTCACATAGATAGACCCTATAAACAAATCAACCAAACATAATACAACATGAATCATAGATAAACTTATATATATATATATATATCAATTTCATATCATTACATAAATAATATTTAAACATACAATTTATACTTTATAAACATAAATATTTATGATGCAAGTCGTCTTAGAGAAACTTGGCTCTAAAAGCTTATCGGAATCAAATCGGAACTGAAATAACCAATCATGATTGATACTAGCTCCATCAACAGGTAAAATATACACTATCGGATTTGTTCAGGAATTGATGATGAATTTTTCCTAGCATGAAATTGGAACTGAGTTTGAAAATTCTTATTGGTAGTGATGGATACTGCGCATTCCTTGATGGTGGAGCATTTAGGTGTGGAGATAGGGAGTATGTGTAAACTTTATTGAGTTTTTCTGGCTTAGATGTTTGATTGATGTAATCTAGCATTTGTGATATGGTTTGGACATTTTCTTTTGTAATTGTTTGGTTGAGAGTATTTCTTATGCTCTTGATTTGTATTAATAAAATTTTAACCGCTTAAAAAAAAAAAAGACTGTCAATATTCTGATGAGAAGAACTTTTCAACGAGTAGGATGGAACAAAGGTATGTATGTGTGCCCATTATGAAATTCTGGCGTGGGAAAACAAACAGAAGGATGAAGAGAATCACTTTGGATGAACATGGAGGCTTTGAAGAATGGGGAATGAATATTTGATGCAGCCCCTTAACGTATGAAAGCTAGCTATAGAAATAGAGGAGCCTTCACCACTAATAATTCTTGTAACTTATGGGGTAAAAATAGGAAATAATGGTTTGTTATAAATGAGATTCAATGGGGTAAATAGTATGGAAATTTGGATGGTTTAGTTCGAGAATTTGAAGAAGTCTAGGTCGTACGCTCTAAATAATACATGTTAGAATGCGGTAAAACGTCACTTGAATTTTTAAATGGTTACGAATATACACTATACTAGATTTTAAAACTACAATAAATGGAATTATTAGTGTACAAAATTCAGCTACACAATAAATTAAATGACATTATTAGTGTACACTGTCTTTGATTACGAAAATGACACTGGTAGCAGTACCATTTCTTACAAACGTTTGAGTAAAATTTAATTTTCATAGAATCACTATAATTTTAATGTTAATAAACAACTCAAAACCTTCTACTTTTTATTGCCACTTGTCACCTTTTCATTCATAAATTTTTTTTATTTATAAATTTTAATTTTATTCACTTTAAGATGTTTATAATTTAAAAAATAAAAATATAAAAAATAAATAATAATTTATATTTTCGAGATTTATAAATAGAAATCACTTTCAACTATGTTTGAATTATTATTTTAATATGTATAAAAATCACTAATAACTTTATTCGAATCTTAATAAATTGTAAAATGGAATAATATTTTTATATATTAAAATGAGATTAAATTACAATAATAAAATTATATTGGAGAATAATCGAAGCGAATATTAGTTAATGGTATCGTAAGTAATTGAATAATGGATTCGAACTCGATGTGGAGACATGTTATGTCATGTTAGCATTTTTTTTTTGTTTGTAATAGAAACCCTCAATATCATATATCCCATTAAAAATTGTAGGTATATGTTTAGCACAAAAAACCAATTATCCAATATTTAAATTTAAGTATAATTACAGCTCTCAGTACAATAAGGTCAAAACTGTAACATCAAAGTGCAAAGAACTAGATGGTAACAATATAACAAACATAAAATGGCAATACCTTCCCATTTTACATCAGTAAACACAGAAAAAAAGGATAGACTTTCTAGTAAATAAGAACACGCATATTAAAAATGCACAAACAGACGCAAACT